>CH003147.1:57476-139797 GCA_000149265.1 Ciona savignyi
GTTCTTGTATTAGACCTTCTCGGTTACATTTAGGACATCGGACCTCCCATGTAAATGCGTTGAGGCTCATTGATTTTGTTGCCGGCAAGGGAACCGCTTCAGGGCTGCTAAGAGCGCGTTTATTTCCTCTGTTTTACTGCGATATTTTAATTTCTTTCAAGTCAGAATTGGCGTCTTTTTTGGCATGAACGTGTTGGAATTGAGTGCCTTCAGCAAAGCTTGCTTCTTCAACAAGTTTAGTCTGTGCAGCACCGACACGTGCTCGTGGCCTGTTCTCGGGGATCGTTGTGCTGGCTTCAACTGCTTTGCTCTCCAGTTTAGGAAAATCCAATTCGCGCATTTTACATTCGGATTGTTTATGTCCTGGCTCCTGACAGTATGTCACATACAATTCAAAATCGTTGATGTTAATATAGCTCGATATGGGGTTTAAATTTAAATCTTTTTTTGAAACCGATAATATTCTCATACCAGATATGAGCCCTAGCTTGTTGAGTTTGCTTTGTACGTTGTGAACAGGAAGGTAGTTCTTTTCAAAAAAGGCCTTAATTTCGTCGTTTTTTAGTGGCACTGGTACCCATCCAATACCTATATTAATTTTTGACCTTTTACATAATCGCACAAATTTGATATTTTCGTTCCTTAGTAGCATATCCGCCAATTTATTAACACTTTCTCGGTCTGTACAGGTAAAATCCACAAGATTTCCCTTTCTTTCGGCTATTCCCTTTAGCTTTTCCACCGGAAAATTCACTTCTTTAATAAGAGATCACATAATTCCGACCCTGACATCAGTTTAAACGTTGTTGCTGCTAAGCAGTTAGGCCTCTTTAACTCTGAGACCTTGTGTGCAATCGATGCATAAGTTTTCTCTGCCATTTTTCGCAACCGCACGCTAGCCGTGCAAATCGTGAATGACGCGACATACAGGTGACGGTACGATAAGCGCACAAGCGGAGATCCTCAAGCGAAGGTTGGTCTGGCTAGAATACGCCCGGAAGGTGGCGCAACAGCGCTAGTGCACAGATTAAAAAAAAACTACTCTTATACAAAAAAAGGCCTGGTGACGAGTCATCTGTATTACTTTTTATTTCTGTGTAACTTTTGTCGAAGAAATTCGGCCGATCGGCTGCTGCCAGTTACCCACACATTGTTCGATGTAACTCTTTGTTAACGTATTGATTCACTGTGACTTTTATGTCTAATAAAGTAAAAAAATATTTTTTTATCTTACACCGCTTATACGAGGTACAAAGGCCAAAACCCAAACTGCAGTCAGTCATATTGCATTTTATAAATTTTAAGGATTATCATCAGGTGTTTAACACTGTAACTTTGTTTCTTTTTTAACACAGTATCTTTTTTATTGCTAAATATATGCCTGTTTAAGTACAAAACTAGAGTTGAGCATGTAATAACTTGTTCGATGCACGGTTTTAAGCTGCAAGCGTCCCCATAATACTAGCTTACATACAACAATATAGGGTGATTTAACAGGATAACATGATCTACTGCACACAGCGCATAACCGCTAAGTATCTTGGTCTCGGACACAAACGACCAGCAACAGCACCTACCGAACCTGTAGCAGTTCTTCGACTAAAAAGCGCATGGAACACATTTTTGGTCTGAATATTATATGTCCGGTAGGTGGCACAATAAAACAAATACTATAGTTACCGGGACAGGTAATTTAAGTTGGAATTGTTGTGTGACCAAATAGATAGATAGCATGACCATCACGATTTTCATACAAACAATGACTCAGTGGCTTACCATGGTAATACATGAACAACAGTTTCCGATATGCACATATTTACCGTCGAAAATAAGGACAATTTACATTAAATCAAATATGTTGCCGTATTATATTGCGTTTTGGAATAGTGGTGGTGGTCACGTGGTGGACACTTGTTAATATTATTTTGTTCTTATCATTTCTCGCGTACAAAGTTGCAAATTTACTAAGGGGTCAAACTTGGAAATTATAAGGTCATTTTCGACTAAAAAAGTATATAAACTTGACATTAGCATATTAGTAAGTATGTTACTCTTTCAATATTGGAATCGCAAGATATAAGCGTCTCCATAAGACAAGAATACCGCGACCTACAGGTGAAGGTGCGATAAGCACACGCAGCGCAGATCCTTAAGCCCTAGTTGGACTGGCTAGAATACCCCCGGAAGGTGGCGAAACAGCGCTAGTGCACAGATACTTGCAAGAATATTTTTAAAAGTACCAGGTATGGTGGATGTTACTACGTGCACGGTCGTGTGAACGAGTGGTTAACGCGCCCCGATACATATATCGACTAATATACACAAAACGGTCTAAATGACACGAACCCTTCATTGGTTCGAAACTTGGCTCGGTAAAAAAATTAAAGAAAAAAACATATTTTTAAAAGTTCATTCTCTTTCAGCAGCGGTGGTAGCAGGACGTGTTTGTTCTGCTACGCCGTGAGCGATAAGACAAATATGCATCAAGCAGCGCCACGTGGCAACATGCCAATTAGAAGTTACGCGAGGGCAGCAAGAGCCAGAAAACACACAAAGCAACTGGAAAGACCGAATTGTTTATCAATAAAAGAAAAAATCAGACTCGACCGCCCAAAAACGCTAGAAATTATTAAAAAATTAAAAATTCACAAAAAGTTATTTGGAATCCCCGAAATGCAGGGAGGCATTATTGATATCACCTGCACCTCCAGAGAAGCAGTTCTTGAGCTTCACGAAATTTCGGAAAAACAAGAGGAAGTCCAGTCGGTGCGACTTTACCAAACCGATAAGATTGGCATCGCACTGGGCTGGTTACCGATTCCCATGGAAAACGACGTAAGACAAGAAGCAATGGAAGAATTCGGATGTGTACATAAAATTATAAGAAAAAACATATAAAGATGGAATGGTGACTGGCATGCGGATAGTAATAATGAACAAACAAGACATTAAAGACAATCCAATATCTAGATACATAATAATTCAAGGTTATGAAGTATATGTAACATACACTGGCCAAGAAAAAACATGCCGTTTTTGCTCCGAAATGGGGCACGTGAGCCTGGATTGTCCTCATTGGCGCGACGAATTCCCTGTGAGGGGCGTAGCACGCAAAAAATCAGCCCAATTAGGCCCGACTTGAGACTGATGCCATGTTGCACGACTTTCCAACCTACAATGCACATTGCTGATGGAACACTACAATGCCCGAACTGTGAAAGGTATTGTGCGGATTGCAATTGCGGCCGCTTCAATTATTTTTTAAACAAAGAGCTTAGCAAACCCTGTGAAAATTTAAAATGTAAGCACAGATACATTTATTGCAACTGTGATAAAAAATACGTTACAGAAATATCCCCAGAACAACCGTTTAAATGTAAATGTGGCTTCGAATATGACTACAATGTGAAGAATGGTGTCAAGACTACTTAATCTTTTTATAATTGCTTTAAGTGTCGCAACTTATAACGTAGCTGGAATAAGAGACAATGATAAACGAAAAGCTGACCTTAACTTTATTCGACAAAAACACTTTAATATAATATTATTGCAAGAGACGCATTATGTTCAACCGAAATCCAAAAACGTTGGGAATTAGAGTGGGGCTTAAAAATAATATGGGCGCATGGCACGAATCGAAGGTGTGGCAATATTATTTGACAACAAAACCCCTTATAAAGTAGGGAAGACCCTTTATCGATCCGAATGGTCGTTTTGTCATAGCTGAGGTCGGATTTAGCGAGACAACGTTTGTACTCGTTAATGTGTACGCGCCTAATAATGACGACCCACAGTTTTTTTTCAAAATTTGTTTCGAAATATCGTTTCCCTTGCCGGTATAAATGAAGTAATAATTGGTGGAGACCTCAATATAATTATGGACGCTACCTTAGACCGCCATCGACCTGGAGCAAGCAATAAGCCAACAGCTACTAATGTGGTCCGTGCGCATCTGCAAACGCTCGGGTTGGTGGACGTATTTCGATTCAGAAATCCACAGTTGATGCGGTTCACCCGTTTCCAAGCGAACCCGTATTCGGCGAGCAGGATAGATTATAATAAGTTAAAATGTGAACTTAATGATCTTGTAAAACGCCGGTCCAAAGGTGCAATAATTCGAAGTCCCGTGAGATGGGTAGAGCATAGTGAAAAGTGTACTAAATACTTTTTAAATCTCGAAAAACGAAATGCAGAAAAAAAGGCAATTTATCGACTTGAGAGCAATGGCGCTATCTTAACAGATCATGTAGAAATCGTAAACGAACTTGCGACATTTTATGAAAGTCTATATAAAAATGCGGGACGCTAAACACCTGCTCGAAGAAATATCTTCACATTTGTCCTCACTGGACATACCGTTTTTAGATGAAAATACCGCGAAGAGCATAGAATATGCCATAACTGAAGTAGAATGTCGTAAAGCCCTGGATACAATGCCAAACAATAAGTCTCCTGGTAGCGACGGTTTTCCCACTGAATTTTACAAACTGTTTTGGGTTGCCATAAAGTCTTACTTTATAAGTCTTACTTGAAGCGCTCCATTTAACAGAAAGAAACAGATATCTAACGGAAACGCAAAAGCACGGGGTAATAACACTAATTCCTAAACCGAACAAAAATGTATTACTAGCGACTAACTATCGCCCAATCACTCTTCTGAACGTGGACTATAAAATAATTTCAAAAGTAATAAATAACAGATTCAAGAGCCTCCTTCCCCCTTTGATACATCCCGATCAAAATGATTTCGTGAAAGAAAGGTATATAGGTAATAACATTCGACTTTTATTTAACTTAATCGATTATTGTGACTATGAAAGCATACCTGGGGCAATATTTAACGTGGACTTCTATAAAGCATTCGATACGCTAAGCTGAACGTTTGTCAACTGCAACGTTTGACCTTTATTAGAGGGGTTCGCTGCAACGTTTGACGTTCGTCGCGGGGGTTTTGCCCTCTTTGGGTGGACCTTTGGCATTATGGATGGACGTCTGTGCTGCACCGCGTAGCTCGAATATATGCTGACTCCGATATCCGACGTCCAAAGATCGAGTCCACGCTAGTTGAAAGTTAGTTGTTTATTGTCAAACGTTGTCAATACGAACACACGAATAAAACAATGCACTTTACTCGGGATTAGATTCGCTGAACCGGCTGGCGTCGGAATAACTGCGCGGTGCGATTAATAGACAGTCCGTTTTCCTTGCGGCCTGTCAACTCGTTCTTTGTTTAATCCGGAAGCTGCGACTTTTGCCTTGTTCCTTTTCTGTCAACTTCATGACAAAGTCTCAAAACCTGGCGCTTAGCGCGCCAGGCGGAAGTCAACCCGGTCTCCTCTCAGCCCAACCACAGTCTTCTCTTTTTGACGCCCAAACATGCGTATTTATCTGGTGCTCCAATCACTAAGAGAAAAACTCCATGATGCCCTTTTTTCGGGTCTTTCGTTCATGTAATATTTTCTCTCCAAGACCACTTAAGCGTGACCCACTTAAAGATTAACGGACTACATAATTTCTCGGTCAGCCTTCGCACGCGATCAACAACACCGACCATTACCTGACGTCATAATGTTCTCATCGTGATTCTGCAGTTTTCCAGTGGATGACGTCAATCTTATCGCGGATGTTTGAATTGTAGTGAATACAAAGCGACTTCGCTGCATCAACCAAATGTTAAACGATGGGGATTCGGTCAACATATTCATTAATGGATTAAACCTTTTATACCGACCCAAGCTGTTTCATTTTGAACAATAATCACGTTGCCACACAATTTACATCCAAACGTGGCGTTCGTCAAGGTGATCTCTTGTCACCTACATTATTTGTTTTGGCAATTGAAATATTAGCGGATATTAGCGGTGGAAATTCGCTCGTCACAAATCCCCGGCATAACAGTCATGGAGAAGGAGATAAAAATTTCCATGTTGGCGGACGATACCATGATAACGCTGGACGGGGAGATTAAAAGCTTTAACTTAGCATATAAAATCTTGAAAAATCACAGAAAAATGTCAGGATGCGTAATAAACCTTCAGAAATCGAATGCGTTTTACATTGATAGTAAACGGTCGTGCGATTTAAAACCCCTTCTAAATAAAGGATTGCCGTAGTCTAACAACGAGATAAAATATCTTGGCATTGCATTTCCTATTGGTCGCAACAACAATGGTCGAGATCTTTTTAATATTAATATGACGGAACCTGCAAAGAAAATCAAAACGCTGTTAAATATTTGGGCCTCTCGAACCTTGACTCTAACTAACTGTGATTAAATCCTTAGTCATAACGACACTGACGTACAAACTAAGTGTAATACCTACGCCACCACCTAGCGTCTTCTTAAAAAAACTTAAAGAAAGCATTTTTCACTTATATATGGGGGTCGAATTGGGAACATATGGGGGTCGAAATGGGAACGAATCAAGAGAACAACGCTATGTAGCGACATTGGTGAGGGAGGGGCAAAAATGCTTGATATTGACGCCTATATTTTGGCATTGCAAGCCAAATGGATAAAAAACTTACTAGACACGGACTACCATGCAGCCTGGAAAGACGTGGAAAATGTATATTTTAGTAAAGCGGCATTAGCATCAACGCTGCAGTCCAAGTTACGTGAAACGTCCAACGACATCGTCCGGCTATTCCCTTTGCGAGCGCTTCGGACCACGGCAGTAGCTGTTAGGCTGGATTCACACCAGAACCACATTTTGTCGTACGTCCGACAAAAAGGTTTTTGTCGTAAGCGTGTTTTTCGTTTTTTGTTTTGGACGATTCACACCAATAAAACGTGTTTCGGTCCGACGGTTTGCGTGAGTATGGATAAACACTTATAACTAGAATTTTATATTAAAATAAAGGTGAAGACATCATAATTTTTAATTGGTAGTCAGAGTACTATCGTCATAGGACACCATTTAACTTGTATAAATCCTATATTGGATAAACTAAACACGCTAATGGAACATAAAAAAATTACATTTTTGAAGTATGACAACCTACCTTTTTCCTGAATTACTAATAGACTGAAGCCAATTATAGAATGGAAACATACTTTTATAGATCAGTATTACAACCTTAAATCCTTAACATCAAACACTCTTGACCTTAACATTTGTACACTACATGGCTGCCAAAACTGTACTAGAGGTGTCATACGTTATTTTGGTTGTTCTTCTGCCAAGTTTTATACCAGAACAAACCTAAGAAGTGTGGTATAGTAATTTAAAGTGGTGCCAATATTTTGCACTTCGACAACAAAAAAACAATAACTCGGATAAATTCATTGTAGGGTAAAGGTATTGGTTTCATCTGTACAAATAAAACAATGACATTTCTTTTTGCTCACAGTTGATATCACCCATAGTAATAATGGTATCTGCACTGCACATTAACAATAAAACAATTGTAAATGCTGATATTTCACGATATTAAACTCGTCCAACAAAAAACATGTCGCAAGAAAATAGCGCATGCCCTATTCCTGAAAAACATGTTTTTTTTGTCGTACGACAGAAAACGTGTCGTTTGCGTCAAAATCGGACTGGTGTGAATCGGCGCATAAGAGATAATGCGTTCTATTTGAGAAACGTCGGTACGACACGACAAAAAGTTGTTGTCGTTTTGGTGTGAACCAGGCCTTAGACGTGTATACTCCAACGGAACTCGCCTTGATCGCATTAACGACCCTCGCTACCTCTGGTTGAACTCAAATATTAAATCGCGCAATAGAACATTCTTCATTGTGGACTTGGCAGAGGCCGGGGTAACCAACTACTCTCAAATTATTAACACCGAGGGTAGCTATATGAGCTTCAAGGAGTTGCGAAAAGCTTGTTCGATAACTGATACATTAGACAATTTTACAAAATTTAACAAATTAATTCATGCCGTGCCGGAAGCTTGGGATCAAGGCGATCCACAAAGCCCAAGTAAGACCGATTATTCCAGCAAATTGTTTGACTTGATCGAAAAGTTAGAAGGTTACCAAACAACGAAATCAATATATGACGATGTTATCGCAGCTAGCGCAACAATCTCCATAAAACCGAAGGAAAACTGGGCGCGCTCGCTCGATATTACCATCGAAAACTGGGCATAAATTTACTGTGATAATTATTTTTGTACCTTAAAAACTCGGTACCGCTCCTTTTAAATTAAACTAAATAACAGAGCTATAGTAACTAATGATAAATTACATCGTTTGGGATTCAAAGACACTAATCGGTGCGGATTTTGCAAGATCGAACCAAAAACCTTAACCCACCTATTCTATTTTGCCCCAAAATCAGGGCTTATTGGAATAATGTCGAAAACTGGTTAAGCGCGGCATTTCGTAGACCATACAGTTTACCTCCACAAAATTGTTTCTTTGGTACTGTTAACAATTGTGTCATCAACTGACTGTATTTTATTATGTGCAAGAGTCTGTATATACAGAGGGAAAACAACCGACAGAGTGCCCCCCACCACTCAATCATTCATTAGTGAAGTGGAAGCCCTCAGAAAAAGGGAACTGATAATAGCAAAAAAATTAAACAAACTAGATCCTCATAACCGTAAATGGAATACCATTTCAGAGTGAAATGTATTGCTGTCATTTTGTGTTGGTGCCCGTTCATCTTCTTCTCTAAATAAACGTTCAAATGTTGTTAAAAAAATATTTTTAAAAGTTTGGCCAGACCAGTTTACGTACAGCAACATAGGGTGATTTAACAGGATAACGGAACCTACGGTAATGATATGATAAGCGTAAGCAGCGCAGATCCTGAAGCGAGTGGTGAATCGGCTACCGATTGTCCGGAAGATGGCGGGACTGAGCATTTTAAGTTGACGCAGTACGGTCGTGTGACTGAATGGTTAACGCAACCGATACATAAACCGACTAATATACTAAAACAGTCACTGTGTTGAGTTCGAAACTTGCCTCGGTAAAAAAAATTAATTGACACAGTTAAAGCTGATTTTCTTATACCTTTGTCGTCATACTAAGATTCGTTCGCTTCGGATTCCATGTAAGAACGAGAACTATTTTGGTCTGGTAAACATGGTTCGTATGTTAGTCTGAATAACGAAAAGAAATAGACCAATAAAGACTTGTACAACAACTTTTGTTTTAATGGGAAATTCCCCGAGATTGTTTTATGTCTTGGCAGAAGCGAGGATAGATTGGATAGCATATGTCCGGAAACAAGCTGAACCTACAATGCTCCTAGTTGTTAAACCGTCTGTGTGACTTTTATAAGGAAAACCATATTATGTTAATTTCATATGTTTATACAGAAACATTAATTGGTTATAACTCGTATAATTGGGGTTGCAGCGGGTAGTATAGCGATTCTGGCGCTATAAACTATGATACTATTGTTTATCATAAAAACATCAATGGCTTTATCACACGCACAATCTTTAGATTATGGCGCTCTTAACGTTCGGTTATGCTAGTTATTGCAGTATGTTAAAACCATTCAAGAGTTAATTTTAATATAAACAAGTTTGCACAAATACACATCTCTAGGTCAAATTATCTCATGTTTTATCCCTTACTGTCTTACAAGTAGAAACACATAATATATACATAAAGTCAAATTTTCGCTGGAAACTTCGGCCGTTACACAGCTTAATCGCGCTCAGATTTAATTCTTCGTAGTGTTAGCACAAAGCATGTACACAGCATGTGTTTTTATGCAAAATATTGGTATAACATTAATTAGGCAAATAAACAACCAACTTACCGCGGCTTGTTCTTCCGGTTCCATTTCAGCTTCTTGTACTTTGTGCTTGAAGCCTCCGCAAGAATCGCTTTTCTCTACGCGTCGTCTTCCTCGTTTCCACGCATTCGTCGATTAAGTAGTTTTCTGCATAGAATGATAAAGAATAAGTTAATGTTCGCGCTTCAATTATTAGTTTATACATGGTAGATTGGGGTTAAAGTAATTAGCACCATCGTATATTGGGGTTAAAGTCATTATCATCATGGCAGATTGGGGTTAAAGTCGTTATTATCAAGGTAGCTTAGGGTTAAAGCCAACATATTAAGGTAGCTTTGGGTTAAAGTTATTATTATCATTGTAGATTAGAGTTTAGTCATCAGAGAATGCCAACCACGTGTGAATCTCAACTATTTGTTTTTTTAATGTACGCTATTTTACTGCATTCAGAAACGATCTGATTACCTAGCTACCTCGTCACCTTTTGTATATTTTATACAAAATAAATAACGTTAACCGTTAGTTTCACGCAAGTAGATACTAATGGGTAGAAAAGGCCTAACCGAACATAAATACAACCTTATTACGCGTATAAATAAGGTGAAAACACAAAACTAAGATAAACTAGAGAATGTAAACCACGTGTTTAACCACCACTATTTGTAAAACACATTTTGTATGGCATATATTCATGCTATAGGGTCCCTAACCACAATTTGTCTTTTATACACCGATTATGTAGTTTGTTTCTGCAAGCATAAACGCATGGGTCCAACAATTAATCAACCAAACTTATTTTCCAGGTGCGGTTAAATAAAAAATAAACGTTTTAATTTTACGAAAGTTTCACCAGAAATGTATTAAATTAAAGCTTCTCTTCAATCGCTGTAGTAAAATAAAGCTAAATTTTCCAAAACAGCCCGATTTAGTTTTTCATGGTTTCAGGGAATTCCTCTGTGTTTAGTAGATAAGTTCCTGTTTTAACATAAGTGAGTCATGTTAATTTATTAGAAAAAACGTTTGGTTTTTTAACTTCTCAGAGGAATTCCCCTAAATTCACCACCCTAACTTTTAGTTCTCTTACAAATGTCAAATTTTCATTTCGATTTTCTTACACTTTTTGGTAGATGTTGGGGCGACACGGCATGCTTGTCACAATCATGATTTCAGAACAAAATTCCATTTTTAGGGCATTTTCCTAAATATTTTTTTTATTTATTTTAAGTGTTAAATCAGTGACTAATGAACTTGCATTACTGAAAATCTGATTCAAATTGTAACAGCCGTTCAAGCGCTATGCCCCAAAAAGTTCAATTTTTTAGAAAAAAATAGCGATTTGGTTTTTAACGACCCAGGGGAATTTCCCTATATTTATTCTATTTTTCCTTCTGGTAGATGTCGGGGCGACATGGCGTGCTTGTCACAATCATGATTTGAGAACAAAAGCTTATTTTTTAGGGTATCATCCCTAGGTAATTTTTTTATTTATTTCAAGTGTTAAATCAGTTACTTATTCACTTACATTTCACCAAATCTGATTCAAATTGGAGCTGCCGTTCACGCGCTATGCCAAAAAATGCTAATTTTTTAGAAAGAAATACCGTTTTGAATTATAGCGTCTCAGGGGAATTCCCCTAGTTTTATCTCCCAAAATTTTGATTTCTGCTCATCTAGAATATGTTGTCTAACAAATGGCAAAGTCTCATTGCGATTATATTTTTCTTTCTGGTAGATGTCGGGGCGACATGCTATGCCTGTCAAACCTTTGACAAAAAAACAAAAAAAAAAAACGGACAAAAACAATATGTGTCCCAATTTTTCAAATGGGACACATAATAAATATATTTAATTTTATTTTTATATTTTAGCGATTTGTAACACGAATCAGAAAAACATTACTTAAATTTATATGACCTGGTGTACCCTGGAAAACCCCCAAAATATATTATGCCTAACAAAACACATATAAAATCTTAATATGTGGATAAATGAGGAGAACATACACAATTGAACTAATTATATATAGAAAAAGTAAATACGATCAAAAATATGGGTTTACATCAGATTCATCTTTAACCCTTTTTTGAAAAAAATCCCCATTTATTAAAGAATCTAAGCACGACTGAAACAAACGTTGTAATTCATTTAAGAAAACACCAAGGGTGGTGTCGAAGTAGAAAGGGAATTTTATGGTTTCTACATGCAGAAAAATAAACTGTACACACAGGGTTTGTTAAAATAGTTGTGGATAACACATAATTGACACTCTATAGAGTTAAAAACGACTCCGCTCACGCTTTCACTGTGTTGTCAAAATTCCAGCAAGGAACACGGGATACTTGTTTCGTCTCCACCGATGTCCGTTCTCGTCGAATCTTTTGTCCGCAAAAGCTGTTTTGCAAGTATTCTTCAATTTTGATTCAATAAAAGTGAGTAATGCACGATTCTCTCCAGCTTATGTTTACACTTTGTACAGGGAATCCCAACAATATTCATATACTACTGGCCTCTCGTTAGCGTTAAATTCCCTTTCGTAGTTTTATAGGTTTTAACGCGGAAGATATTCATTCAAATTTGTTCAAAATTGATTTCCTAACGATATTTTACGCAAAGGGGAATTTCTCATAATTTCTTATAGAAAACCGGAAAGTTTAAATAAATAAATGTCACAAAGTAAGGTTCGCGGATTACTTGCCCCCTTCTACCGGTTACCTCTGCGTCTTTTCTGCCGTTAATTATGTGGTTTTCTGCAATAGTAATATGTTCGATTTTTACAAAATACTGCTTAAATTCGGATAAGTCATCAACAAAAACGAAAAAAAGTAAAACTTTTATTTTAATTAAAGAAAACATTAGTAAATTAATTAACCTAATAAACATGATTATATAATATTAGTTTTAAGTTTACCCTTTATTGGAGCTCTATAATATTTCAATGTTTATCCAAAACCGTGGTGTCAATAAGCCTATTTAAATGGGCAATTTTTGCGAGTTAACTCGCATCGCTAACCCGGTTAAATTTGACGCACGCATTGCGTCATCACGGTTCAGTGATTATGCGGGTTTCCAATCGGGTTTTCCTAACTAGCTCGCGCATGGTAGGTTAACAACTCGCATTCGTCATTCATTTGGATACCAGCATCTTCAGGTAGGTTTTTAATGTTTCGTTTTGAGTTATGCTTGTGGGATGACTGAAGTGAAATTACTGTAATCATAACTATTATTTTTTTTCTTTTTATACTTTATGTACTGTGTTAAGCGTAGGAATATTTATAGCCCAACCTATTTAAAATTTCCTTCATTTGTATAAACAAAATAACTGTAAACTTTTTCGTGCAACATTTTTTTGAAATTGTACAACAACTAAATGTGGGTTGCATAAACGCTCCATGTAAATTGAACCGCTTAGCGCGTAAAGAGAGGGAATACCCACGATGCGAACTAAAGCGAGTTAACTCGCATCGCAAACCTGATCATGTAAATAGGCTTAATAATAATATATTCTTTCATTCAAATACGATTTAGAAACGATATATCAGTAAATAACCTAATAAGATGATAGAATAACAACTCTTTCTATTGAATGAGGTGATTAATGACGAGGCAAACACCCTGGTCAACGTGTGTTGATACTTATATGTGTTGTTATTGAGACCTGTATCTGCATTTGACGCTTTCTGTTAACATATTAATTTTTTAATTTGCTGACACTTCTAGCCGCATGAAGTAATTTGATTCGCTATACCGCAAACTTAATAACGCACAGTTGCTGAGCGCCGTAGATATTTATTTGAGAGTAGTATAGTAGAGGCTGATGTAGGACAATGTATCTGGGCCGTATAACATACCCGACCGGCCTCACCTTTTACTTTGTACAAGTGATCCAAGCAACAACAAAGAATTCCTCGCCCACAACTACCGTTTTGCTCGACGTATTTCCGTCTTTGAATTAGCAGTTTCCACAGCAAGTGGATAAATTTAATAAAACAATTAATTTTCCGAAAATCTCTAAAACAGATATAAAATAATAACCTTGTAATAATCACCGTAGTATGAAATATCATTTACCACCGAGTTTAACATCAAACTATGTGTTACTTAGATTGTTGATTATGTGCAGTTTCAGCCTCTCGTGAACAACCACCATTTGTATCACATATTGGATGTACGTTAATATTTTTATGTAAGAAAGGTTATACTGAGCACTTAACCGTGCTATATAATATTTCTGTTTTAACCCGAATGTCTCCGTTTTTATGCAAACATAAATTAATGAATGTTCAATTTTGGTACAACTTAATAATAATTCCGACGTTTTGAGCAATGTCTAGAAAGTGAATTGACGAAGTATACAACTGACTAGTTACTAGTTTCGAATCATCAAACGGAGAGGCTTCGCACTGATCCTTTATGCTATTTTAGACTCAAATAAATTATACTCTGGTAATACACGATTATTAAAGTTATACATAAAAAAGGTTTCATTTTACTAAGTATTACGATTAATCGCCTTTACATCTATCTCAACATAATGAAAATTAAGATTAATAATTACAACAATATAACAGTCTACAACATGAAGTGGACATTGTATGGAGTCTTCGAATATAATAAAAATACATTTTCTTTCCGCGATAAACTTTGCGTATCATGCAGCGCCCTCGCGTCATATACCACAATGGTAAGGCCTATTGCTTGCGTTATTCCAGCAATTATATAACAGACAAATACTCTACACTATGAAGCGACGAGGAAGTAAGGCCGCCACCTACGTTAATCAATCAGGAAGCAAATTGTATTCATAGGATACACAATGAACGCACAGCAAACGCACAACTCGTGACCAGTTGTGTGATGACTTATTGGTGATTTAAATGGGGTTGTGCTTCTATATAGTTTTAACTGGGTTGCTTCATCTGACATAATCGGTAAATATAACACATTATGCAATGAGTTTTAACGTGTCCCACTAAAGCTATACAATCTTGATATGACATGGCGAATAGATTATATTAGAGGTAGTTTTAAATTACTCAGATACAAATTAACCAATGTAGTTTATTGTGAATGTACATGAGGGATACAACGGAAAAATAATTCGACGCGTAAACAATATTATATTGTATGCAATGTATATACTACAGAGTTATAATTATTGACACACATGCAGTTATACAGCAAGAGCGATCAGATGACAGAAAGAGAAACTGAATTCAATTAAAATGGAAATCTAGCAAAGCACTGACCAGCACAATTTAAACTAAGATAGATTATAATATAAACGAAATACATAAGTTATAAAAAATGTATTAAACTAAGGAGGCGTTCAACTAATTATTCTCCCTATCTCTCCAATGCAAACTGACAAAAACAGCTGTTACTCACTCATAATCCTGACATAGAAAGTCTTAGATTTTTTCACAATTTAAAATTGAATCAGCAACCTTAACTTAAACCCTCCAAAATTTTACCTAAAAATTATGATCCCATACCCCTTCGGACATCGGAAAAACGGAAGGGTACCACTCGTCACATCCTGTCGCTCATGGAGGTCTATTAATTGGTTAAACGCTATCTAAAAGTAACTCACGGTAAATAAAGCTGTACGACAGGTGTACGAACGGTACAAAAAAAACGAATAAGTCATATAGGCGTAATATACCATCATCATATAATTTATACAATACATTTGTGGTTCTCAAAAACAAACGCGTTTTTATTCTTCAACATTTCCGGCCAGCATTCACTAATGGAAAATTACTAATTTTGCTTTGTGTGTTCGCGTGTCGTAAAATTAAACAGTTTTGGCGCAAAGGGTAAATGTTACTTCCGCGGGTGGAGCAACTGGTTCGTGGTTTGGATATGACGCCTATGGTGGAATCAAAAACAAAGCTTATGTTCTCTGGTTATAAACGAGTTCAGCGTATATCATAGGTAGCACACACTTACCAATCGGTACAGAAATTGCCGTATTAGAGGTAAATTGTACACTGCAGCTTATACAGTGCATAATTTGGTAAATAGAAACCTATTGCAATGCGGTCTAGTCAACCATTATTACATACAACGTTCATGAAGGAAATTATATTGGTTAAGCAAAGACTTTAAGAAAACTACAAACAACATGAATAAACAAAGGTTCGAGATACCGTGTGTCATGATCTCCGTGTTTGTGAATCTCGATGATATGTTGGTGGCAAGTAACTCTCTGGTCGCATACTAAATGTATTTACAAAAGGTTTTCTAGTGATTGGTAGGACACTACTCAGCAAAGTGCTGAAGATTGCAAATATTTTACCAGCAACCACGATTAAAGTCATCATCATCGTATCCGTTTGCTGCAATACACGGTATGATGACATTCTACTAATCTTTTGCAGGGCATTCCAGCCAGTTTTTCCAAAACAACTCCATCATTTGAGGTAGCAAAATCATCTTTGGCCAACGAGTCATTTCTTCAACACTCATCGTCACAAGCAACGAGCTATATAGTTTACACTCGAACTGTTCAGTTAGTTTAATTTAGTTTATTTTTTGTTTCCACGATGAAAACATAAATCAGGATTATTGAAAAAAAATTGGAAAACGGGAAAATACGGCAAAACGACAGTCGTTAGAACACGTCTAAAAACAAGCATTATTTTAATAAAATTCGGTCAGCAATTATTTAAAATGTGTTTGGGATGCAGAGCGTTTGACAGAAACTACAGGAGCCTTGCGCCCAGACATTCGCCATTTTAGATAATTCCTTGGCGCCAGGGTGTTGCATTTATGTACCACTCAATCAATCAACGCACAAAAACAAAAATAAATTAAACTAAAGTTTAACAAGGAGACACCAAGAAACCATGCGGTTATCGAAGCAGGTGCCACCTTATAATAAATGTAAATTAAAATATAAAGATAAATAAATAAGAAATAAACAGAATAGCAGTGTGAAAAGTTTGTGCAAAAACGTTACAATGACAAAAAAACTTTAACAAAACCCTCAAAAAAGAAAACAAACAAAATACATAATGAATATATAACAGTGATTTACAAAGTGTTAAAGAGATCGAGGTATGGAAAATCTAAATTAATGAAGTTACAATATTGCTAAGGCATTGGACAGTTACGGTATAATATTTAAGTAATATAAGTCAGCAAATATTGATTCTTTAATTGTTTTTTAAAGAAAAACCATCCTAATTTTTTTTTTAAAGATACATCTATTGCAGTCCATGCTACTTGACCACGGTACCCTATTGAATTTTGACCTAATAAGGTATGAAAATAAGGAACAAAATAATCATGATGTGCCACTTGTCTAGTGATATGATTATGAGCACAGTACAAAGGGAATATATACTTAAACGAATCAGGGAGAGTTTTGTTATGAAACTTGTACATTAGCTTTCCCATCTCCAATTTGTAAATATCACACAGTTTCAGTATTTTAAGATCACTAAACAAAGGGGTGACATGGCATCTTGCAGGACTGTATGACATTGCACGAATGATTTTATTATGTATTACATTTAATGGATAAAGGGATTTTTTATTAGAAGCACCCCAACAGACTATAGCATATTGTATTTGAGAGTAGACTAGAGAGTAGTAAATATTCAGCAGAGTTTTGATATCAACATATTTACGCAGTTTGAACATTATACCGCAATATCTAGCTAACTTTTGTAAGAGATTGAGGATATGGCAGTTCCAATTGAGCTTTTCATCTAAAAGGACACCCAAATATTTGGCTGATTGAGATCGAATAATTTTGTTATTATTAATATTTAAGTGGAAGTCATTAATGCCTATTGGCTTTAAATTTCCGGTGAAAAATACATATGACATTTTACTATAATTTAGAGAGAGTTTATTGGATCGCAGCCAATCGTCTATTGCAATCAGTTCAAGGTTTACTTTTGCTTGAAGTTCATAAGGACATTTGCTTGACATACACAAAAAAGTGTCATCAGCAAATAGTTTGGTGACAAAATTTGAAACTAAGGGCAAATATTAATATACATTAAAAAAAAGTAGTGGACCTAAGTCCGACCCTTGGGGTACACCACACAAGACTGGTTTAATATTTGAGCGAACATTATGAACAAATGTATATTGGGATCTATTGGTCAGGTAGTTTTTAAATAAGTCTAACGCAACGCCACGTATTCCATAGCAGTGTTCAAGTTAAGCTAGAAGTTTAGAATGGTCAACTGTATCAAAAGCTTTTGATAGATCAATAAAAATACCACAGCTATAGAGACCTTTGTCAGTGTTAGATAACAACATATTGGTTATATCAGCCACAGCAAGAATGGTTGAGCAGTTTTCTCGGAGGCCATATTGATGATTTGAGAGTAACTTATGCTTATCAAGATATTTAATTAAACGATTATATAATAATTTTTCAAAAATTTTACTAAACTGCGACAATAGCGATATGGGTCTATAGTTTGTGCATAAGTTGTCTGAGCCATTTTTAAATATGGGAATAACTTCTGCATTTTTTAAAAAGTCAGGATATATCTGTCGTACCGACATAATTGGCTGTTGGCGAGATCGTTCCAAGAAAACTGCAAGGAACATAAGAAATCGCTAAATGACGAAGGACGATCTAAATTCACGATGCGATCAACGCATCTTCTAAAATCAACGTGCGGAGATAATCCATTGTATCAAGCGCAAAAAATAATCTATTGTGCGTTTTTAGATATTCTGCATCGCATTTTTTTCCTTGGAGCCAAATCGCATCTAAAAGATCGAGGGCGGGAATACGCTTAACGTACCCTACAGCCCGTCCCCATATATAAAACTACGTAGCCGGTTATGCTTATGTATTATTGTAATTGTACCGTTGCGTTATCGGAGTCAAACAAATATTAATAATAAAGCTTAACTTCTACCGTTTAATAATAAACTAAAAGTCATTCAATAAGCAGCCGCTACATATATATCCCTTGCTTTACACAAGTAATAAATATTTCACTTAAGATGGGAGATATTATAGAATTTGCAAGTTTAATAAATTTGGTAGGAATGTCTTCATGACGAGTTCCCTTTTTTACATCCAAACAGTTTATAAGGGAAAATACTTCATCTGGCTTTGATGGAGATATAAAAAAGGAAGACGATTTTCTAAATGGTTTTAAAGGCACATGATTAGTAGGAGGTTTGATCTTAGATGCTAGATTTTTCCCAATGTCCACAAAAAAATCATTAAATTTATTAGCAACATTTATTGGATCCGATGTCACATCAGATGCAGTAATTCCTACACTTTTACTTATAGTCAGCGTAGGAGATTTAATTTGAATAAGTTCACGGATTAGTTTCCATGACCTACCAATATCATTTTTACTCCTAAAAAATTCATGTTTGTAGTACATTTGTTTGGAGATTTCCAGGAGATGATTTAATTTATTTCTATAGACCTTAAATACAGAATATTTTTGAAGATTAGGTTTATTTTTAACGATGGAGGAGAACATACTATTTTTGTTTTTTATGGATTGTAACAGACCTTTAGAGATCCATGGTTTACTTAGAAGTCGTCGCTTTTTCCTACTAATAGATCTTAATGGACCATGTTTATCTACAATCTCACTAAAAACACTAAAAAAAATTTACACCAAGACATAAAATACCCAAGAACTTAATAATCTAATAGCATGAATTCAATATTGTTACCGAAAGTAAATAGAAATAGAAATTTACGTAACTTGTGTTCGGCTACAAACTAATCACAGACAGCTCAACTAGGGTCGGTTAATACACAATTACTCTGGTTGCACTAATGTTTGAGAAGTTTTTCCATAGTAATGGCAGCCAAGAGTTGGTTTCTTACAGCGTGAGTCCTGGTATCCTCCACAGCAGACAAGAGTGTGGATGACGGGTTATGACAATCGTTCTCACTTATGTTCCTCTTGAGCTTATGTCGGCCATGCAATTGAATTGACTCCTTGTCACCCAGTATGAACTGTGGATCCAAAGTTATTGGGGCTGAAAATCCATGCAAGTGTGCGAGTCAGAATTTACTTTGCAAATAAAAAAAAAACAAATTAACGGTCACCGCCACCGATTTCTATTTAACTGGTGTATAGGGGAATAAAAACAAATCATCATCATTGTGATGGCTGCATTATAAACATGGCGTATTTACTCTCGTTACTCGCATGAGCTTCCACATACATTCATAATCGCCCGAAATTTAATGGATTTTTGGCCCTGATTATGCTAGCTGGATATACTGTGGTACTGATGTCTGATGTATGATATGGATCTAGATTCTAGAATGACCATGTTTATCCCTGTGTATGGGACAGTGCAGAGAGGGGTTAAATAGCCAAAACGTCAGCCGCTCAGCAACATGTATAGACAGAACCAACCAGAACTCACAGTTTGGCAGTGACTCTCCCAACCATACTTTTCACACCGTGTTTCTAAATGGGATAGAATATTGTTATTCCCTGGAGATAAAAGTGCAGATGAATCTTTAATACAGGTATTGTATAGTCCACAGTCGGGTTATTTGAGCTTCTGTTCATTGTGTTGTGTATAGACACAACCAACTATCTAGTGGCTGGTTATGGATGCATTGGGGACATAGCAGGAACTTTATAGAACTATAAATTAAGCTGGTTTGATTTATAATAATCCATACGAATACATGTGCATTGCAGAATATATTCCATCACAACACACGAACTATCCCCACACAAGTCATGTCAAATAATTCTTTCTTTTTCTTGACACCAAAATACACCGGTTACCTTAACATCATGCTCTGTGATGTAATAATTGCAAGATTTCCTATCACGGCTCGCTGAACAAGCGTAAAATCGCGATTTCGATTTCCCTTTGACAAATTTCTTAAACAACAGCATTGGACCTGGGGGAAAAGAGTAGTTTTGATGATTAATTCATAACAACACCTCTTGTTTTGTGGCACAAAAAGCATTTAAACCGAATCCTCACATTTTGTTAATAATGCATTGTCAGCATTTATACATTAACAAAAATTATACTTGTTATCTAATTTTTCCAAATAAATCCAAGTGATTCTATGAAGAGTTAAAACCTTAAAACATGTTGATCGAACCAAGTAGTAACTGGTCATACTAATGTCCCAAAAATAAATCGAAACTGTTATATAATTTCATCTGGTCTGGCACCAATGCAGTTTAATGGTAATTGAACAAAATATGGAATCTATGAGGTAAAGGTAGTAGAACCTAACAACAGGTTATTATACAATGTATGTTCCACTGACTATTGGACCATACCAGCTATAAAAACAGTATTCCCGGTATAAATAGAAGTTTCAGAATAGAGAACTAAAAGAGAACCATATCAGCTCGGGTTTCATTGTTCCAGTCATTCAAGTTAAAACTATCTATGCAACATACTGTAAGAATAGGAAACATATAATATAATTAAAACAATGCTTCACATGTAAGTCATGAAATGATAAGTTATATTCACAAGGATTGGAGATGATAGTGGGGTGGTAGGGTGGGCATTCGATATATCTGCAAACCATGAAAATTATTCTCATGTCCCTGCATTGTAAGTTATATTGATGGTTTAAACATCAACAGCACTGCATTTTACACTGAGATTTTGAACTACTATCTTCTATGGTCACAATCACACTTCCACCAGTATAACTGGGTAATCTTGCAGAAGGTGTATTGGAAGTGAATTAATAGACTAATGAAGGTAACTGCAAGTTATATAGCATTTGTTTTTAATATTGTTTTAAAATATAATTGTTAATGGAAAATGAATGGATCCAGGGGTGTCACAATGCAACACAGATGGTTTTAAACATAAATAAATGTGTATAAACGTGAAAATACAGTTTCTATAATGAGACAACATGGACTTTTAACAATTCATGACATGCACAAATTAGAAATATTATCCATAATGCACAAATGCCATAACAACACACTTCCACCTGCTCTCCACAATTGCATACCGAAAAAACCTAAAACAACTATGAAAACAAGAAGCAATTCCCAATTTTTAATTCCTTTTTGTAACAAATCCCTATCCCAACAATCCCTGAAATACATAGGACCAAAGTTTTTGCAACAGTTACCGAACAACATTCGTGAGATTAAATCGCTTAAAAAGTTTACCAAAGTTGTTAAACAACACCTCTTGGAAGACCCTCGTCCGCTTCCCTAGTTTCCATTAATATAATATTATCGTTATTATTATTAGTTTTTTTGTTTGTTTGTTTTTTAAATAAATAAATAAATATCCTTTGCCATTTTAAAATTTCATGTACCTCTTGCCCTAATAAACTCAAATTAACTTCTTTACCTTATCTATCTTCAAGTTTTGCATATATTTTACACATGCATGCATTCTCGTTGACTTGTTTTCACATTTCCCTAATAAAATCACATGCATGATTAGTTTCGAAATTTTGTTGTTTTTAAATTATGATCACCAAATTAAATCACAGTCTTGACTTTCTTTGCATGTTAACAATATTGATTTGCCTACACAAACACAAGTTTTATTTATGATGATGTTTTTTACAGTATTCTCTGTTACTTAGTAAGCCGTGGGCACATTTGGTTTTGTTTTTCTGTGAAATAGTTTTTGCCGGCCCTAACAGAGTTCTGTATTTTAAAGCTTATCACTTAAGTAGTTTTACTTGTTTTTGGTGTATAAAATATCTTTCACCATCTGTCTGCACAACACACCCTGTCCCCTGATCTCTTTTTATTTCTATGTACTTTTCTATTTCTTTAATGTCTTGAAGCATTTTTACAACTATACTGCCAAGACATTATTGTTCCAGATACCCGGTCACCAAAACTTCATCTACAAGGAGAAGGTCATCCGTTTTTTCTTGCGTGGCTTCTTTCTCCTCAAATTTACTGTTCGAGAGTTGGCGGTGTGATCCTAGAGACCTAGATGAAGATGGCATTCATTAATAAACTAACATGTCACAACCAATTTTCATTAATATAATCGAATGCTTGCTGCAACCTTTTGTATTTTTCATTTTTTAGCAACCCTTTTTTGGCTTGCTATTTATTTACTTTAAAATTATGTTTGTTTTGTTTTGTTCTTTTGTTTTGTTATTTATGGTGCACTAATGTAGTGCTCCTTTTTCACACTCCTAAATAAGTAATAAAACAAATGCATTAATGTTATGCAATTTGTGTGTTATAATAACAATATTTAATGTAAATATGCCCGGTAAGTGTGCTTGAAACTAATAGTGTCATCTGACATTAGTGGAATTTCATTTTAGGGGGGTTTTCTTTTTCCACTCTGGTCCATGCTTTCGGGCCACACCTTCTCCTAAAGCCGGCTCCCCCTATGTACTGGTCGCGCTTTACCGCACACTCTTCTTCAGGGCTCTAAATCGTTTAGTCTTAATTAAATTTCGATTGCTAAATATTGTTCATTTATCTAGGTTTGGCGGCCGCGTCCGCTATATTCATTAATTTATATCCTTTTTTTTTACTGACGTGTTCTAACGACTGTTCGTTTTGCCGTCTTTTCCCGTCCCTGTATCGTGTTTATATTCGTTTGCCATTTTTAGAAAAAAACAAAATACTATAAATTCCTATATCAACCTATAGAAACATGGCATATATAGACATATGTGGTGTATAGATTTAAATTGTTTCGTCACGTCTTCAAAGTGACTTCAAACAATTCCATGCCATGATTTCCCGGCATATTGGATATTGCAATATAACAACTATCGCCATTGAACGAATCCAATGGAATCGATTCACATTTTAAGCCCCAGTATTCTAGTTTTTTAACTATGGTCCAAATGACACTCCGAAATTGGTATGTAAATATAAACATTGGCTTTTGTTTGGTAACTTGTGCGCAAGATACCTTTGGTTAATACTTTTCATCCACGTTTGCCTTGCTTTTTAACAGAAAATAAACTGTAGATAAAATATCGTCGAATAAAGTTTGATCGAAAAACAATCGGCAGCGATTATTACATCAAGTAAATCAGGAGTCGATTCGTTTGGTGCAATCGAAACATTTCCAACAACTTTGCGCTCACGTCACCCCATGTGACCGGTAGAAAATGAACCAGACACCTTCTGATCTTTTCAGGATCAGTTTTCGAGTTTAAATGTGGTTCGGAGATTAAATCGATTTTTGTCCCCAAGGTTGTTTATTATCAGACTCTTATTTGCAACTTTAAAGCAACTGAAAGTAGAGGATTATCACCATTTGAAAAAACTGGGACACATATTGTTTTTGTCCTTTTTTTTATTTTTGTTTTTTTTTCGTCAAACGCTTGACATTGTGGCACCGACATCTACCAGAAGGGATAATGGAATTACAATGAAACTTATTCATTTGTTAGACCACATGGTCTAGATGAACAGAAACCAAAATTTGGAGTAATATACCTAGGGGAATTCCCCTGGGAGGTGAAAAACCAAAACGGTATTTTTTTCAAAAAATTTATATTTTTTGGTCAAAGCGCATGAACGGCTGCTCCAATTTTGATCAAATTTGGTAAAATAGTAGAGTGTTAGCCACTGCGTTACCAATTAAAAAAAACAAAATATTTACCTAGGTAAATATCCTAAAAATGAAGATATGTTTCTAAATCAAGATTATGACAGGCATGGATTTTGGTTCCGACATCTAACAGAAGGGATAATGGAATCCCAATGAAGCTTTGTAATTTGTTAGACCACATGGTCTAGACAAACACTAATTAAGAATTTGGGTAATAAATCCAGGGGAATTCCCTTTATACGTTAAAAACCTAAACGGTATTTTTTTCTAATTTTTAGCTTTTTCGGGCATAGCGCTTGAACGGCTGCTCCCATTTTAATCAGATTTGTTGAAATGTAAGTAATTAGTCACTTGTTTAACACCTAAAGTAAAAAAAATTAAATTGCCTTGGGAAATACCCCCAAAAAATAGGATTTTGTTCTCAAATCAGTATTGCGACAAGCATGCCATTTCACCCGGACATTTACCAAAAGGAGGAATGGAATCGTAAATAAAATTCGAAATTTGTTAGACAACATGTCTAGATATGCAGAAATCAAAATTGTGGGTGACAAATTTAGGGAATTTCCCCTGAGACTTTCAAAACCAAAACGGTAGTTTTTCTAAATAAAATAGCTTTTTACGGGATAGCGCTTGACCAGATTCTCCAATTTTAATCACATTTGGTAGAATGTAAGTGCATTAGTAACTGATTTAACACTTGGAACAAATAAAAAAGATTACCTAATGAAATACCCTAAAAAATTTAGGGTATAAAACCAAAACGTTTTTTTTTTCTAATAAATTATCTTTTTGGGGGGAAACCTCTTTAACGGCTGCTCTAATTTTGATCAAATTTGGTGAAATGTTAGACCATTAAACACTCTGAGTCAATTAATTAAAACAAAGAAAACATTTACTTAAGGTAATTTCCTTAAAAACGAAAATATGTTCTTGAATTATGATTGTGACAGGCATGCCCATATCGCACTGACATATCCAACAAGGAGTCGACAAATCTAAATAAAACTTTAAGAATTGTTACATAACATGACCCACATATGTAAAACAGAAACTTATCTACTAATTTCCCTGAAACCATGAAATCGGGGTATTTTGGAAATTTAGCTTTATTTTACCACCACGCTTGAAAACAAGCTTTAATTTAAAACATTCGTGGTGAAATGTTCGTAAATTTAAGACGTTTATTCTTTTCTCAACTACACATGGAAAATAAGTTTGGTCTAATAACTATGGAACCTATGCGTTTATGCTTGCAGAAACATGCTACATACTCAGTGTATAAAATACAAATTGTGGTTAGGGACCCAGCTCGCATGATTATATGGCATAGAAAATGTGTTTTACAAATAGTGGTGGTTATACACGCGGTTGGCACTCTCTAGTTATTTGAATATACTAAATTAACATTTTTTATTTTGTATGATTACCATAGGATTAAATGATACAAAAATATAAATATACCTTAAATAGACAGTAACATTTTAATCTTACTTATTTTTTGTCTGCGTTACGCTGGTGCCAGGCATTTCGCAAGATTATTGACATGAATGGGTTATCCAATCTGGTAAAAACTTTCAAAAATCTTTGGAAATCCCACACGTATTTATAATTGTCTCGCAGTATGTTTTAACTATTAGGTCGCCATGCGATGTGTTCATATTTTGTGCAGGGATAGTTGCAGTGAGTTTCTTGTGTTTGGCAGCTCAGTCGATGAATTGATTCCCGCCCATTCTGTTTAACGACTGCCAAGCTTCGTGTACTAAAAGGTAAAGCGCTGCTATAAATCTTAACTGAAACGTTGATATTCTTCAACGACCTTTAATTTCCCCATAAAAACATTGGGAATTCCCACATCGGGAAAAATAATGTAAATATTATGTAGGGAATTTGAGGTTTGTGTATTACTTTTTTCGCATTATATTAGGTTTTGTTAAAATTGTTAAAATAAGACTTTCAGCCGAACGGTTGGTCGCTAGCGAGTCGGTCGTGTCTTTCTCGCTCTTACTCTTAATCTATTATATTGTATGAGAATGGGTTAAACCAACAATTCGGCCGCACGACCAAACCAACTAGAAAACGACTTCACAACATTGATAGATCCATGTGCCAAGGATCGTGAGCTTCCCACCCAACAATAAGCTGAACGGTCCTTTTTTCGATTAAGTGTAGAATTCGAGTTTTTAATCACAATGGTCAGGCTCTTACGTGAAAGGACAATCTAGTAATATAGGTTTTAATCTGACTAGTAATTCTGACCAATAAGTATTTTTATTTCAGAAACAGTGAATAAAAATTTTAAATATAATAAATAAGGCGATTTTGGGAACAAAATTTGGTAAAATCAACAAAAAATGCAATATTATAAAGAGCGTGGTAAAAGGCATCATATTAAAATATACCGGATACACCGCTATAAAACAGCATTTATATCGGAGTGTAACATTCGATAATCTATAGATGTTAAAAGTAAAATATTTTTTCTCCTCCTCGACTTTCGCACAATGAGTATGAACGACAAATACCACGCGAATGAGACAACAATGTTAAGCAACGTCATCAATTCTAAATAAATTATCACATCGGAACAACTTAAGGAATGATATCCATACAGAGAAGTTGGCCAGTCTCTTGTGGATACAATAAATACATCTC
The DNA here is from genome assembly GCA_000149265.1 of Ciona savignyi. Classification (NCBI taxonomy): domain Eukaryota; kingdom Metazoa; phylum Chordata; class Ascidiacea; order Phlebobranchia; family Cionidae; genus Ciona; species Ciona savignyi. Next base: position 84,359 of record CH003147.1, read on the forward strand.
TGCCATTATTATTTTGCTTTTCGTAATCTATTGAATATCTATTACAATAACACGATTGCGAAACTGGTTCAAATATAACGTCATTAACCGGAATTTGATCTTGTGATCCAGCTTTCACCTTAACCACAGCATAGGTGTTGGGTAAAGTTGCACATTCTGATTGGTTCGTCGGTGACCTGTCATCCGAGAGAAGCCGGTCAAAGTGTCGGTAGGTGGCGGTAGTGATGAAACGAGCCTCTCTGAAAGTGACGATTGAAGCTGCCAGCATGAAGGCCAAAACCGCGAAACACGAGATGCTCTGGAATAATAGAGGTTTGGGTTACGCTATTCGTCTTCATCCCTTAGATATGTGGAACGCAGTTGTATGGTCATGTCGAATCTTGTCAAACCCTACACCATTTCGAGATATTTCTATTACCGAACTAAGTTTCGAACCATGATAGACTCAATTGTTTTTGTATAAGTCGATCTATGTATTGATCGCGTTAACCATTCGGTCACACGAACGTAATTGTTTCACAAATTGTCCGCCCAGGTTAATTCTTTCCCCAGCATGCGACCGCTGGTTTCAATCCTACCGCTTATCGAATTAAATAGCCACATTGGAGTAATGGGCAAGTACATTGGTACAAACACATTTATACAACTTAATAATTTGAAGTTATGTTATTTTGCCTTGGTTTTACAGATTTTTCCGCGCCTAGTGAAGTGGCCTAAAAATGATTTTTTTATTGAATAATTATATAAAAATGTGTTTTATTTCGAAAAACATTATAATATAAATACAAAACTAAAATAGTAGCTTACAAAAGTTGAACAAATCGGACAATTGTTGCTTTAATACCTATACATAAACAGTTAGCAGTAATTAGCTATTAGAACTTTTAAATTAAAAACTGCCGTAAAAGGTCAGTAATTTACATTGGATTAGATCGTCTTAGTTGGTTCATTCCCCGATAAGCCTTGTAATTATCGGATTAATCAACTTAAATAGACAATCGGCTTTTGAGTCTAAATTGTTACAACAATCCAATCCACAATGCTATTACACTTCAAACTTTACAAAGCCACCAATACTAAACACCTATAGAAAACTAACCGAGCGTCGGATCAATATTTAGATGACTTCGACCTTCAATGTTCCGACATGGTAATTCAGGTGCAAAAACACAATAGCTTTCACACAATATGATAAATCGGTTCTTTAACGGTGCGCATCGATATACGGATTATCGGTAACATCATCTTCGGTATGCACTATTTATATTTAATAAACAAATTTTGTAGTTTGCGTCCATTTATATTTGTTTCTGCTTATAAACAAACTGCAGGAGGATTGTATCGACTGTCGTTTTGCCGTTTTTACCGTTTTCCTATTTATTATCAAGGTAACTTATTCGTGTTTTTATCATGGAAACAAAAAAAACAAACTAAAATAATTAATATTATGGGTATTACTGTGAATTACTGTGAACGAGACATCCAATTATATTACAGTAGGCTGCACAAGACCGAATTTATTAAAAACACAGATTCAAAACTATTTGAACAGAATATTACATACCTTCCATGAGCATTTCCCCACGTTTCTGTGCATTTCGGCTTCAAATATAATTTAATCGACCGCACCAACTAATACATGCACTTAGCGATCTATCAATTGTAGAAGTATTATTAATTATAGGAAATCAAGCACCTAGCCGGTATACACAACCCTTCACAACGTAGTAAAACTTTTATGACGTCTCAGACAGTTGAGGCATCCAATGTAAATATAGCATCCTTGTAAACGTGGTGGTTACTAATTTTGGCAATCAAGATATCCATGATATTTTATACACGAAACAATATCTGGCCGGGTTTGAACGTGACTTTTATTTTAGAATTTTTTACTTTTAGTTGTAATGAAAAATAACGTCAGTTTTTACTAATATAAACTCCAAAGCGGACTAAATATGCACATTTGATCATTTCTAATCATAAAACTTCGTTGTGCAAAATAAAAATAACTGAGCTGGTCTTAAAGAAGGGAAAGAGGAAAGAAGGGAGGAAAGGATTTTACCATGCCCAGTAATGCAATTAAGAAAAATCCTGGATAAAAGAAGCTGTTATCTAAGCAATTAATTTGCGCGAACTTTATACAGCAGATGCTTAAAAATGGTTATGAGACTAAGATACAAGAATAACTGCATAAACATAAATGTTAGGATATGATAGAATAGAATAATCATGTTTATCCCCGTGAATGGGAATACCAAGGGGGTTAACACACGGGCGATCGTCAGATCACCTCGCGCCCACCTTCGAGTCACCATTTACTCCCATTAAAGACGCATTTTAGACACAGGCATATATCGCATGAAATATGTTTATTTTTCATAGACTATCATTATACCAATGAGAGAAGGCCAAGTTATTAACTTAAAACTGTTTAATGAAGGAAGTGACATTGTTTTACGTATCTTCCACAATATAGAGAAGTAATCAGATCCGTCACACCTTGGGCGAAGCGGTTTCTAGTTTTATTTGCTGAGCACCAACTTGAATGGAATCATATTTGGGGGGAAACACAACGATATTCAACGCAAATTCGCCATGCAACGTACCTTGCTGAAGAAGACGAACAACACAGGTTATCAGTCAACATTTTTTATTGAAGACTGGCTAATAAGAATCCGTATTTACACATTTTGTTTCTTTTACATGACTTTGGTGGTCCTAAGTAAACTATACTCCAAAAAAAGCCATAATCTGCAGATGTGTGGGAACATTAGCATCTTCATACTAATACAAGTTGAAAATAAAACCAACTAAAACGGAGTTTAATTGCCCATTATGGCAATGTCACCAAACCTTTATAACACATCTTGATTTATATATTTTATTTATTTTATGTACATTCGGCGCAGCATTTTAAAATCAAACGTTATCCACTAGAGGAGAGAAAGCGCACGCAATTTATATTGGGTAAAAGTAAATCGCAGAAAGGTCGTGTGGCCGAATGGTTGACGCATATACTGACTCGTATACCCAAACATATACTGACTCCTATACATAAACGGACCGGCACATCATGTAATAAAAACTCTGAACGTTAAAATACAAAGACAGCGTTGCAATAACCCTAATCTTAATTCAAAACATTACAAGTCAGTAAAATCACAACATTAAAATAAACACTCGACCATTACACCCAGGGCCATTTTGCCTAACCTCCCCTTACAGCCGGTAAATACAATACACATAATACTTAGTGAAGCATTTCTTTGATTTCTAACTGCTCGCACGCACAAATGCTTGAGTTGTACCAGCCTAATTAACCGCAATCAAGTACCTGCTTTGTACATTATTACGCCGCTTTTGTTGGGCTGAATTTGAGACTCTCCCGCACGTGCTGAATCGGTGCCCGAGCTCGATGAACTTGATGACGGAGCGGCACGATTCGGTACTGCGGGAGATCCTTAAACATGTTGATCGGACCCGCCTTCCCCGTGATCTCGATCGATCGAACGGTGCCAGAACACATGGCGACCACTAGCGTGGCATTAAGGCGGTCTCGGCTCCACACAAAATAGAAGCTTGTGGAGAAGGCTGTAAAGCAACACGGCCGTGTGGACAAACAGTTAACTGCGACCGATATATATATACCGACTACGATACAAAAACGATACCAGTGTCGATTCCATGGTGGGTTCGAAACTTGGCTCGGTAAAAAAGGCTTGTAAGCGAACTTTACAAAGTTTCCACGGACTGTGCGGCAACATTAGAGCCTTAACCGACACGCCGTACTCGCGGAACTTATAAAATAAATTAAGATTATTATTGTAAGGTCGAGTGAGTTAAGATATCTATGAAAATACATCGTAAAATTCTTCAAGAAAACAAAATTCAAACAAAACTCCTGAAAGAGGTATCTTTTTAACGCGCTTAATTGGCGCAATTACGGCATTGATGTCGCGAAGCGTTTGAAACTCAATCTCCGTCTGTTTTACAATCCAATTCGCATAACAGGCAAACATGAAGACAAATGGTTAGAAATCCCATCAACATCCATGATTGATGCGAAATAACCCTTGTCGCTTATCTGTTCTATCCTTGTTTGCTAATTCTTTTACTTTTTAACATTTTTTTGGTTTCTTTTACTTTTTCGGTTTTTGTTCTTGACTCAGTTCTACGACCAAATCCAGAATAATCAATCTTGGGTTTCTGTCGTCTGCAGACTTGCAAATATTTATTTGCCTGACTTTTTAAACTTTCAATAATTTTACTCTCTTTGTACTTGTTACAGAAACCAAATGTGCTTGCTAGCTTTGACGAAATATAGTTACTTACCTTTAACCTAACGAAATTTACCTGTTATACTTTTCCTCGTTTATACCTTCAAGTTACTCAAGTATTAGTTAAAAAAACGGGTTTAATTGGTAAAAACGGGTTTACTTGTTAAATTACCTTTACTTTGCCCCCTGACCAAATACGCCTTTGTAAATATTTTCCATGGAAAGCGCCCTCATGCGAAACTTGGCCACTTAGATAGAATGTCAACTACAAATTGGAATCGTATCACGTCAATTCTGCTCGCATAGCAATCAATATAATTATTATAACGACGACTACATCGGGCATCTGAAAAAAAAAACACTTTGTGGTATTTTTATATGTCTCTTTATAGTACGGCCCGTTGGTCTAGTCTAGTGGTTAAGTGCGTCGCCTTTCAATTGAAAGGTTGCAGGTGCGAAACTGGTCGCTAGCTATTCGGTCGTGTCCTTGGGCAAGGCACTTTACGGATATTGCCTGAACCCAGCGAATTAATGGGTTCTACCAAATTAAAGGAACGTGTCTATCATATACAACACACTGCAATAGCTCCGGTATCCCGACGATGGGCTGATCTGACGATTGCCCGTGTGATAACCCCCTTGGTTTTCCCATTCACGGGGATAAAGATGAATATCCTATCCTATCCTATCCTAGTATATCGACAACAAATTTGAAACGACTTTGAATATATGTATTTCATTTTATCTCCTTTAAAACACGGTGTTTAAAAGAGAAGACAATTCCTATAAAAATTAATAAAGGCAGGACAAAATATTTTTGTTTATGATATACGCATACTAATTATGTAATGGTTAAATGCAAGTAATGTCTAATAAAACAATAAATATATTTTTTCACTCTCAATGTATGTTAGGAGGAAATTATCTGACTGGAGCGTGCAAGGTTTTATGGACGGCGAGCGTCCTTGATTGGCAAAAACCTTTCCCACATTCTGTGCATTTAAATGGCTTCTCCTTCTAGTGTATGTACCTGGAACGACATTTTGGGTTCATTTCGGGTTGGATTTCAAATGAAGAAGGCTTTTAACAAATTACATTAAATTTCTGAAAGTATTTTGACAACCCCAATTTTCATGCATTGCGTAATAATTCCGTAATATTAACACTTTTCCCTGTGAGAAATGCAAATGTATTATCAGCAATATGCGGCTACTTAATGATGAGTGGACGGAACTGGATAAATCTTTCATGGATTTTTCAAACATGCTATCCTAACATGGAAAAGAACAGCTATTAATGATTATCACATATAGTGGCTTAACAGATTTATCTGATCCGTATATTTACGAGCAAATGCAGATTTCAATGACTTTGACCAAACTTAAAATAACCAACCAAACGACTTATAGTTAGATTTATCAGCCAACCATTAAAGGATCGGGCGTTTCTTTGTTGTTCACCCTTTGGCAAACTTTTATCCAAGTTCTGGCGTTTTCAGTATCATGTAAGTGAAACTTACTTGTGATCCCGTAGGTGGTCTTGACGACGGAACGCCTTTTTGCAAATATCACAAACGTAGGGTCGTTCGTCGGTGTGGGTTCGTTCGTGGATCAATAAGTTGTAACTTTTGGTGAAAAGTCTGAAATGGAAGGTTGATTAGATATAATGGTGGTATGGGAAGATGGCTTATAACAAATACAATCTACCGATTCGGGCAACCTTTTTTTTATACGAGCTAAGTTTCGAACCCATGGTGGGCTCATTACTCGGACCGCTTTTGTACAGGAGTACCAATATGTATCGCGTTAACCATTCGGCCACTCGACCGTGCGAGATTCCAACAACGACCACTAAGTCACTCATGCGAAAGACACGCCATCTAGTGGCTGATTTCGGCATCGACTGGTGGCGCACGGTGGCGCACACCAGAAATGAGCTTAACGGACTAAAATAATCGTTGTTACCATGTCTATGACGCGAGCTCAGTGTTATAATGCTTCAGTTCACACTTGGGTTTTCCCAATAAAATGATTAACAGCTCGAATGAACTGGAAAGAGCGGCAAAAAGTACAAATTACTATAATAATGTAACAAAGTAATAAAACCAGTCGAACCTGCCACAGTATTTGCAGATAAACTCTCGCTTTGGTTTGAGAGATTTCCCTGTTCGCCGCCCTCTGCCCTTGCTGCAGCTGTGATTTGTTTTATCGTGCTCTGTACCGCGATCTAGCGGCAGCTGGTTTGATAAATTCAACCCAGGGTAGAAGAACGGGGGTTTTAACGGGTACGGCAGATGTGGTCTGCATAATATGGATGTTAAACGTACGGTCGTGTGGCCGAATGGTTAACGCAACCGATAAATACACCGAAATATATCCTTAAAAGGTCTTAGGGACGAGCCCATTATGGGTTCGAAGCTAAGAATGAAAATATATATATGACTGTTATAACATTTCTACACCGATCTCGAGCTAACCGGGGATTCGTACTGATAATGGAACTTCAGTCGAATGGCCGGGGGAAAAGGCCAGATTGTCTAGTTTGGCTGAAAGGCTTTTCGCCATTATTACTTTCAGTCCTTAGGAAAGTCACCACACGTTTCCTTGATACAGTAATTTACGTATATATCTCCCAACTAATCAAACATGCAACAAACGACGATAGAAACTCCCATTGTAGCAATGAGTAATCTGACGTCTTTCAGAGATATAACGCTTTTCGTCCGAAATATAAATAATATATAAAAAACAATCATCCTAACCGTGACGATAACGCTAACCTAAACACTAGTAGGAAATTTGGACTTAAACAGGGAAAGTCAAAAGACACAGTTATTTTGATCGTTATTTTAAACCTGAACAAAAAAATTATAAACTATTAATCATTGCAATCAACACATTTGAACAATTTAACCTTAATTACGGGGTTGGACATTATTAACTAGAACCCAGGTAATTTTATTACTGTAAATATTTGCTCAAACCCTGAAAAATTGTATAAAGAATCTTCTATCCATGTGAGACCCACTTACTGCTTAAAGTTCATTGTCGGATCAAGTGCGACTTGCTGGTTCAGCGCAACTATCTGACCTAATAGATTAGCGTAGCTCTGGGTCACTTGGTTGTAGTTGATTGGTGGGATTGGGAATCGTGACGTAATTGGGGGATTTCCAAGAAAGTTGATCGGAGGAACTCTACCGCCATCTAACTGTTGCAAAAATATATGTTTCTTGATAATATACTCAAGCGGGGCAGTCGTATTGTCGAACTCTTCATATAATCTACCATTTAAAAACAAACCACCTGACGTTTCCATCATATGTTCGAGACTTAGCTCAATAGAAGGGAAGTTACGTCATTGCAAATCGTGTTATACACGTCATACACACGACTCACCATTGCTTGTCTGAAAAACGGGGAGTTCAGGAAATATGGAGATGATGTCATCACGGCGTGTGACATTATGGTATTAAACGGCCACGATGACGTAGGTACAATCGGATGATGTATGGGTGACGTATTGATGACGTCATGATGATCAACTTGATAACTGTCCATTATTTGTCTCTTTGATGGCGCTGAGGATGAAATTTATTAATATGTGTGTGTCATTATATTATGTATGAAATGCACGTGATGATTTAAAACTTAAAAGAAATAAACAAATTCCCCAGGGAAATACAATTTAGAGTGAATTAGAATTTTGTGGTAAATATCACTTTTCAATGCGCAGATATCGGCGAATACACTCAAAAAGCTGAAATTAAGCAAGTAACATTTTTTCGATAGCAGGAATTTCTATTGGGTTTTTGATAAATTTAATAGGCAGGTTATGTGCATGCCAGTTAGGAATCTGTAAAGTTTCAACCTGATTCGATAACCCATTCTGCTCAATGACCTGGCGACCGGATATGTGTGGGGTTCATGATTATTTCGTATTTGGGCATATTGCTGGTTGCTGGCAATAAATCTGTAATTGCGATCCCCATCTAACCATACTCAGCCAAAACTCATTGCAATCCAACTCGTTATAAAAGTTTAGCACCCCTGCTTTTCTTTTAGCTCTTCTTATCGGGGCAAGTGCATTTGGCCGCTCGTCGCTAAACCAAAAGGTCACTTTAGGCTGTCCGTTCAAGTTTGTAAAGTCAGTGCTTGTCTGGCAATGTCTTATGTACGGCATACACAACAGTATATATAGCAAGGAGGGAAGAACTTTGACGCCAATCTTAATCGTTCACATACGGGTTCTACAAACAATATACGTGATCATTATACAATTATACATAAACAATTATATTAGTTGCAGTTCAGTACATGCAGTTTAACTAATTGATTGGACATGTCTGGAGCTGCGGCTTCAAGCAGGAGGTGCTAAGGACCGTATTCCAGAACACGTTTCTGGTACTGAATTAGGCTAACCAAAATTAATTTTTTACACAAAACGATTTAAACAGCTGGGAACGTATGGCATAATGTGGGAAGGATAATTTAGGAAACATTGGTGCGGATATTAACGTTGATTGACAGGCCAGCGGAAATCGGAACAAAGGAATTTGGAACAGGCACAGCTGTGCATGCACTAATGGCTCATTTTAACAATTTTAAACGACTTAATGCAATAATGCGCAAACATTTTACACAAACCGCGAATTCACAACATTTGCCTCTCACCAACGTGACGCAGAAAAAAAATATGTTCTGTGTGGAACCAAAGGCAAAACCTATTAATATGATACATTATAAACAGGTATATATAAGATATCCACTACAAATCGATAGTAAACTTCAATGGTAATAAGAAAATAAGTATTTATATCCACCACACACCGTTTTCCGGGAAGCCCATTCAACACTCAGCCGCGCTTTAACGCATACTTGTAGCAATAAAATGAACTAATAAGTAAATCCATTTGAACGTGTATTGAATATATGGAACAGTAATTAAATCAACATTTAAACAATATAAGCGTTTATTGAATATATGGATATAATTAAATCAACATTTGAACAATATAAGCGTTTATTGAATATATGGAACAGTAATTTAATCAACATTTGAACAATATAAGCGTTTATTGAATATATGGAACAATAATTAAATCAACATTTGAACAATATAAGCGTTTATTGAATATATGGAACAATAATTAAATCAACATTTGAACAATATAAGCGTTTATTGAATATATGGAACAGTAATTTAATCAACATTTGAACAATATAAGCGTTTATTGAATATATGGAACAATAATTAAATCAACATTTGAACAATATAAGCGTTTATTGAATATATGGAACAATAATTAAATCAACATTTGAACAATATAAGCGTTTATTGAATATATGGAACAATAATTAAATCATTATTTGAACAATATAAGCGTTTATTGAATATATGGAACAGTAATTAAATCAACATTTGAACAATATAAGCGTTTATTAAATATATGGAACAATAATTAATTCAACATATAAACAATATAAGCGTTTATTGAATATATGGAACAATACTTTAATCAACATTTGAACAATATAAGCGTTTATTGAATATATGGAACAATAATTAAATCAACATTTGAACAATATAAGCGTTTATTGAATATATGGAACAATAATTAAATCAATATTTGAACAATATTAGCGTTTATTGAATATATGGAACAATAATTTAATCAACATTTGAACAATATAAGCGTTTATTGAATATATGGAACAGTAATTAAATCAACATTTGAACAATATAAGCGTTTATTGAATATATGGAACAATAATTAATTCAACATATAAACAATATAAGCGTTTATTGAATATATGGAACAAAAAATTAATCAACATTTGAACAATATAAGCGTTTATTGAATATATGGAACAATAATTAAATCAACATTTGAACAATATAAGCGTTTATTGAATATATGGAACAATAATTAAATCAATATTTGAACAATATTAGCGTTTATTGAATATATGGAACAATAATTTAATCAACATTTGAACAATATAAGCATTTATTGAATATATGGAACAATAATTTAATCAACATTTGAACAATATAAGCGTTTATTGAATATATGGAACAATAATTTAATCAACATTTGAACAATATAAGCGTTTATTGAATATATGGAACAATAATTTATTCAACATTTGAACAATATAATCGTTTATTAAATACACGGAACAAAAATTTAATCAACATTTGAACAATATAATCGTTTATTGAATACATGGAACAGCAATTAAATCAACATTTAAACAATATAAGCGTTTATTGAATATAAAGAACAATAATTAAATCATCATTTGAACATTATAAGCGATCAATGAATACAATATAATTAAATCAAAACACGCCTTAAAGAATGTATAAATAATACAGGGTTTAATTTATGCCCATAATCAAAATATATCAGCAACGTAAACATAATATGGGAATGGTGATGTTAGATATAATTGTTTGTGTGTGTATACGATGGGTCCGTTGTGCTGCATAACTGTACGTAGCTCCAGTGTGGTATCAGTGCTTTATAGCTTGGTACAGACGTGTCGACAATGTTAGGACATTATACATTCGTGTTTTTTCTTTTTTCTTTTTGGATCAGCAACCACTTGTTTTGGTTCAGTGATCGCGGATTTGTATTCTTCAAACCACACTTTGAGATTATTAATCGCATCTCCTTCTAAAACGAAATCCTGAAAGAAAATTTAAAAGAAGGTAAACATGTGGTTAAGCCACAATACTTTACTTATATTTTACAGATTAAACAAAAAAGAAAAAAACTTGCCCATTTTGATTTGGCAACTAATATTCTATTAAATAACAAAAAAGTAAATACAAATGATACACAACAGCATTTTTAAAAATATTTCAATAAGAAAATGGTGGGTATTTTGTCGACTATTCTTGATTGAGGTTTGGTTAAGTTGTCAAATCACCGATAAGCTATATTAGTAAACCGCAGCGTGCAGTGTTTTTTTTGATTTTGTGGTTTAAGCAAGCATTGATTAAAATTAAATGTAACTTAATTTCCATATTTATTTATCATAAACTTCAATGATTAGTTGCACTGTCCAATTACACCACCTAAATGCATATGACGCATACCCATTGTGGTATGTATAGGGTACAGAGAGTAGGGCCAGGTGTTAGTTTGAGGGATAATTTAACTTACAAAGGTGACACAATGTGGCAAACAAGTTGGTGTGATGTATTTTAAAGTCAGCCGCATAAAAATATCAAGCTTTGGGAGGGGGTGTGGGGATCTTGTAGTAGTGATGAGGATATCTAGTGATTGGGGCAGGGTATTATTGTGGTATGGACTTGTCGGTAATTGAAATAAGTGGGCAGGGTATGAAAGTGGTAATATGTTTGTTTCATGGCAATAAAGCTCATTATAAACAACTCAGTTCATTTTACACACAACATTAATTTTTTTTCATGCCAAAAATTAGTTTTAAAACATTTAAATACAGTAGAACCCCGCTTGACGACCACCTCGATAACACAACCACCTCTTTATCAGGACCACTTCAGTGCGGTCACAAATAATTTACTGTGGTAATGCATTGCATTCTGTATCAATAACGCGACCACCCCGGTTTCCAGACCAGGACCGCCATATTTTGGTCCAAAACTTCAAATTTAACTCCGCTTAAGTGACCACACGAGCTAAATAATTTGCCTAAAGCAGTGGTTCTCAAACTTTTTAGAGTTGGGACCCACTATTAATTACCACAATTTATGGCGACCCACTTAACTTTATATATAGTTGTTGTTTGTTTCTAGGTTACGCTATCGTTGCTAAGGAACACACCTCTGCAATGTCACGCCACAATCAAGCTTGTGTAATTATCGGCCGTAATTGTCATTTTTGACTGTGTAATATCACAATTACGATAATTTCCCCTTGGTTTTTGTATAGGAAACAGCCAGTATAGTTAATCAGAGCTTTCTATAACCTTTCACGACCCACCAAGATTCCTTTCGCGACCCACCGGTGGGTCGCGACCCACAGTTTGAGAAACGCTGGCCTAAAGTATATTATAAAAATAAATTTGTCTAAAGTAAAAAATAATGGCATTTGATAAAAATTTAGTAAAAAGGCAGAAGTTTTTGTTTGCATATGACGACAACTTGCTCCAAATCAAAATTCACTAACACGACCACCTCGCTAACGCGACCGCTTGATAACGGTCCCATAAGGTGGTCAGGTAAGCGGGGTTCCACTGTATATAATTTTTTTCCTATTTTGACTATGAAAACTTTCAATATATTAAATCATTTTTTTACCACTCTAAACAATTAATTTGATTATAGACATGTTTTAACGAATGTAGTTTTGTCGTCTTTTTCCAGTTTTTAATTGTTATAAAAGACTCTGTCTCTGTTGCGTGTTTTCATTGTGAAAACAAAAATAAACCAAACTCGTTGATTAGTTGCACCGTCGTACACCACACAAATACATATGCCACATACACATTGTAATAGCTCGCTAACATGGCTGTAGGTGGTGTGTCGTGTTATAACTCCCTACATTTCCCAAACTCCAGAGATAAACAAGAGTATCCTTCCCCACTATGTGATGGGGGCTGCTGGGATTGGGATTGACCAGGTTGTGTCTAGTTGGTAGGGTTATGTTATTCAAACTTCTTGTTAAAACTGCTAAAGTTTGGTATTGTTGGAAAGCTAACTAATATATCTTTTAAAAACAGGAACAAGTTTTAAACAACATTATACTTTGTAATTGAAGTTTTTAAGTAAACTTTTCCTGGAGTTTAAGACTATTTAATTTAATTTTTTTTTTTTTTAAATCTTTTTCAAAAAACAAAACGATTTTTTTGGTAATACCACGTTTTTGCGGGATTCGAATATATTTACTGTTATTGGACACATTATTCTGTAACATTTTTTATAAAAAAATTGGGATGGGTGTACGTAAGTGACGTAATAATATTGTAATGATGTCATCAAACAAAAATTACTGGAGCAAATTTGTAAAAATAAATTGGGCCGTTTAGTCAACTGATCAACTACTGCAATATAAATTTACTCCTGCAAATAAAAACTAATTAACGTTTACTGCAACCATTTTATATTCAACTGTCGTGTATATGGGAATAAAACACAAATCCTAATCAGTGTGATCGTTTGTATTATACACATGGCGCGTCCATTTAATAGAGTCTATAATCGCGTCAGCTTCCACATGCGAATGAGTTTTTACTCGGCCAAAATTTGATGGATTTTTGACCCTGGGTGGAATCTGTAATATTAAGAATTCCTGGTTTGTAAACGATCTTGATGTCGGGTGTTGTGTTTAAATGGCAATGTACACACACACACACATAATTATGCAAATACACACCCCCAACATGCACACACACTTCCTTCTTTAAACCACTAATACAATGAATCATAACCAATATTACTATATCCAGGTTAATCACAGACAGACCTCTGTTTGTGACCCATCATTGAAATAACAATTAATACATTTATAAAAAAAAGTCTTAAATTTTGCACTTGGAAGTGCCACAAACAGATCATTACGTGGAGCAAAGTAATCTTTCACAATATTTGTCCATTAATTCAGTACATGTAAGTAATACAAATACTGTTTTAATTTATTAGAAAGGATATGACGTGGACCCCCGGATTGTAAGGTCATCAAAAAAAAACTTCAGGATTTTTGAAAAATTTATTTTAGAAACGGCACACAAGTTGACGTGATGTATTTTAAACTCAGCCGCATTAAAATATTATGCTTTAAAAGGGGGCGTCGGTTTTTTGTAGTAGTGATAAGGATATCTAGTGATTGAAGCAGGCTAATATTGTAATATATGCTTGTCGGTAATTGAAATAAGTTGGCAGGGTATAAATGTGGTAATGTGTTTGTTTCATGACAATAAATCTCATTATAAACACCTCAGTCCATTTTACACACAACTGCGCAGAAAGTGGTCAGGGTGAAGATCGAATCGAGAACCTGTCTGGTTATAACCTCCACTATTGTATATGAGCTATTGTATGAAGTAACCTGGTTCCAACCATAATAGTTGGCTCCCATTTTGGTACTTTCATTTGACGGTCAATATTTATTAACTGATCATGTGGAACAAAATATTTGATTATTCAAACATTAGTTTTAAAATTCATGATTTTGTGTTTTATAATAAATATATATTACAACAAAGTTAAATAATGCATTTTCCTTTATTTGACTATGCACATAGGCAATAGGATCTATAATTAATACTTTTGTTAATTTTTTCTGTGTATTCAAAACAGTTGTATAATGCATTTTTAATTATTTTGAATATAAAATTTGCAGCATATTTATTTACATCATTCACAACATCACATGAAGCTGAGGCTTACCTGGGGAGAAGGGAGTTGTTGTATTGCTTCTTGCAACATACGTTGACCTTCTAGTGAAAGTTTGTTCCAGTACAAATCCAGTTCCGCTATTTTGCCAACACACCCAGCCAGACATTGTGCTGCGTGGTCATCCAACCTCCCATCACTTCTCACTGTAAGTTTGATCTGTGTGGAACAGGAATGTTAAAACTCCAAAATATATATATCCTGTGAATTATATGTTTAATAATCAATTATGAAATACATACAAACAAATTTGAAAACATTATTGTCTTTGTGGTTTAAAACATTTAGCATCTTCTGTTTATTTATTAAGTATTAAAGTTTCTTTGAGGCCTATTTGTAGTAATTTTGATTTTATAACATTTTTTCAGTTTATTAAAATACATCTTAGGTTTGACAGCCAAGTCTGCCCATACCCACTCTGTTTAATTAATTTGATTATAGACATGTTTTAACGAAGGTAGTTTTTCCAGTTTTTGAAATGTTATAGAAGTCTCTGTCTCTTTTATGTGTTTTCATCGTGGATACAAAACAAAGATAAACATCGCGCAGAAAGTGGTCAGGGTGAAGATCGAACCGAGAACCTGTCTGGTTATAACCTCCACTCTTTTATATGAGCTATTGTATGAAGTAACCAGGTTCCAACCATAACAGTTGGCTCCCATTTTGGTACTTTGATTTGATGGTCATTATTTATTTACTGATCAAGTGGAACAAAATTTTTGATTATTCAAACATTAGTATATTTTTCATGCCAAAAATTAGTTTTAAAACATTTAAATACAGTGGAACCCCGCTTGACAACCACCACATTACCAGGACCACTTTAGTGCGGTCCCGAATAATTTACTGTGGTAATGCATTGCATTTCGTTTCAATAACGCGACCACCCCGGTTTCCAGACCAGGACCGCCATATTTTGCTCCAAAACTTTAAGTTTAACTCCGCTTAAGTGACCACAAGTGTTAAATAATTTGCTTTTGTCACAAAAGTAATAAGGTTAACTTTCTTTTATGAACAAAACAATACGATTAAATAAGCGCGTACACACACACACACACAAAGAAAAATTGTGGAAAACATAACTGAATTTTATAAGATAAACTTAATTACTAACAGTTGTTTAAATCGTTCTGCGGTATCTGATAAAAAAATAATGGCATTTTGTGGAGATTTAGTAAAAAAGCAGAAGTTTTGGCTGTGCATATGACCACAGCTTGCTCCAAATCAAAATTTTCACTAACACGACCCCACCCCCCACTAACGCGACCGCTTGATGACGGTCCGCATAGGGGGTCAGGTAAGCGGGGTTCCACTGTATATATATTTTTTCCCTTTCTGACTACAAACATTTTCAATACATTAATTCAATTTTTTTATATTAAATAAAAAAAAATTCCTTATAATTACCCAAACAGCCAAAGAAACTGCAAATGAGCCTTACCTGGGGAGAAGGGAGTTGTTGTATTGCTTCTTGCAACATACCTTGACCTTCTGGTGAAAGTTTGTTCCATTTCAAATCCAATTCCGACATTTTGCCAACACACCCAGCCAGACATTGTGCTGCGTGGTCATCCAACCTCCCATAGCTTCCCACTGTAAGTTTGATCTGTGTGGAACAGGAATTTCAAAACTACACAATGAATATATCCTGTGAATTATATGTTTAACTAGAGAGTGTCAACCACGTGTTTCACCACCACTATTTGTAAAACACATGTTGTATGCCATATATTCATGGGTTGAATTAAATGTTTAATAATTAAATAGACAATAGAAACAAACCAATTTAAATATTCATTATAAATATAACAAATTATAACAACTTAGCTACTGGAATATAGGATAGGATAGGATATTCATGTTTATCCCCTTGAATACAAGAACAGACTGAGGGACGAGTCCATAATGGGTGAGAACATTGCCAGATGAAACAAAATTCCACATTCGTCTGTTTTGGTAACTAACAGACATAAATGAAAAAAAATTATAACCGAATGGTTTTATAAAAATGTCATAGTACCGGCATTATAAAAATGTCATAGTAATAAGAAAATGGTGGGTACTTCGTTTATAGTTGATTATGGTTTGGTTTAGCTTTTAATCAAATCACTAAGAAGTTATCTAGCAAACTACAGCGTGCATTGGTACGTTTGATCTTGTAGTTTATAACCGCGGACTAATTAATGTTCAGTTGTAATGCAATTTCCTCATTTATTTATTTCTATTTTATTTATTGTTTTGTAGCCAAATCAGGAAGTCACTGTCCGATCTAAATAAATTAGTAGAAAAATCTAAATTAATTAGTAGAAATATAATGGTAATTCTAATAATGGTCAGAATTGATAATACCAGGTGATTATGGTAGCATTACCAGATCTATTGCAGCATGTTGTGTATAGTAGAACTCCTGTACAACAACGCGGTAATAGCTGCAGGACACAACTTTGTGTAAATATACACATCTATAATAAATCAGTGATTGATGTGGAGCTACTTGAAGTATGGTTCCCAATATTTACCTTGTTTTTTCGATCATTAATAGCTGTACACAAATCCTCGCATACAATCGTTCAGTTGTTTGCAATTCCCATAATGTAAGTTTATCAATATGTTGAATATGAGGAACCAGGTATTCAGCTACATTTCCCAGCACTGTTCCTTCCAACACTAACCTCTTGATCTAGAATAAAAGTTTTTAATTTTTCACCGAAGATTTTATTTTTTTTATCAATAATATTATCAAAGATGTTCAACATGCTGTTCATTGTACATCAGTGTGATTCATATGGTTTTGGTTAGCAAGAGCTCTTGTTGTCAATATGGAAAATTAAATTACGCTCCGAAACTTTTATTTATTCTGGGCATTTGTGATGACTAATACTAAGCAGAAATTTCAATGAATCAACAACTTTGTATAAAATACACGGGATCCGTCAGTATTTATATGACGATAAATCATAAATATTAGTTGCTATCATGCGGTGAACTAATGTAACTTGTCACAGATTATCTGGATGATATTAATGATAAGTATTTGATAACATTATCAAACATATATATATATAAAGTATAAGTTGGTAGTTCGTGCATTAGGTGTCAGTGGGTTAAAGGCTTAGTTTGTAACCGTCGTTTTATTTAAAATATAAAAACAACATGAAATTTATATGTAATCATAGTAGCATTTGTCTGTCCTCTTGTTATTTTACTCATTTGGCAAACAATTAAAACATGTTTCACAAATAGAGGAGGTTAACACATTGGAACTGCTCAATTACACTGGGACAACTAAACAACTGGTTAACTAGGATGCATGTCTTTAAACCAATGGTTCCGGTTATTGAACAAAAGCTTTTATTTTTTTATTATTTACGAAAAATCAATTTAAATTAAAGTGTCCCTACCTACTGCTACAATGCTATCATTGTTTACTAACACTAATTTTATGCTATATATCAGATTTAGTTTTAATTTAACTCTTCAACAAACTTTAAACTGAGGAAGTATATTTCGAGCATCCAACCTGCTTGCTTGTGAGTGATTGTTATAAACCTCAGTAAATACCACAATTAACAATAAACATTCCATTACAAACCAAAATATTTAAAGACATCATCCCATCACAATACACCACTTGTTGAACACAATAGAAATCGACATGAAATTCATTCCAAAACCACATTTTATCCGAACCTTCCCGGGTTGCAGTTGTAGCATTCGCTTCACATCTTCAGGACGATCATAAGGACCCACACTCCATGATAACCATCCATCGCCTGCATCCAACTCCTGAGGAAATATTTAGGTTATAAACTGTTATAAATCACGAACCCTGAATATGTAGATCAGCCTACAAGGTACGTGTGATGTCCTTTAGTGATTGCGTAGTTAGGATGGATAACGCAATATTAAAATTTATATATACAAAGTGTTCCATATAATAATATAATGTTTTAAGCCAGTATCTGCAAGTTGTGTTGAGTATATTTACATCTAAATAATATTTTGTGTCCACTTTATCACAGATTGTAATTGCATTTTACTTAGTGAAGATTCTATGTAAACTTCTTAATATTTCATTAGGATTATACTTGATTGAAGGGATAGCCAATAAATAAACAAATATATTAGACTACATGTTATTTTATTGGTTGCATTAGGTCCGGAATTCCACCTGAAAACTTTGTACATTTGTACAATACTGGTTGGTTATCTTATGTTGATCTTTCCCTATTGAATTTGGTGATATTTATATTTCAACTAAACTTAATGAATGTAAAACAATGATGTATTAGATGACCTGAAGTGTATTGTATAGAGCTATTGGAATGATATTCCAAAACATGTGAAATTTGAGATCAGCTTGATGGGTGTAGAAAACCATATTTATAAGACAGAGCAGACAGTGGATTTTCAATTTCTTTTTATTTAATCTGCAGAAAGTGTTATGGAATATTGATATAATTTACTAAGCATTTTGGCTCTTGTTTGTTAAACATTGGTGTATTTGGAACGTTTATTTTTGGGATCAGCTATGAAGATTCCACCTGATCCTGTGAAGCAGTTAATCTAAAGTTCAATCTGTATAAGAAATTATTTGGAATTATCAGAACTATTTTTTAACTCTGTTCAGTTAACACTAATAATTGATTTATGACCATCCATAATTAAATCCTTGGGCAAGTTACTTTTAGTTTAGTTTAGTTTATTTTTTGTTTCCACGATGAAAACATAAATAAGGATTTTTGAAAAAAAATTGGAAAACGGGAAAAAACGGCAAAACGACAGTCGTTAGAACACGTCTAAAAACAAGCAATAGATTATTAAAACTTATAGAACATCGCCCAAAAAAATTAAAAAAGTATCAATTGTATATACTACACTGCAATATCACCGCTAACCCACACTCGGAAAAAGGTAATTTGAAATTTCTTCTGTGATAAGACACAATGCAATTTCTCATTCACAGGGTTAAACTTGAATCTCCTATCTGGACACTAATGCGCACATTTTGACTTCTGACCAGAACAATAATTTGCATTTCATCCCATCACTCATTGTTACCTCACCAATTCAAATATGCTATCTCTATGAATATCGTTTCCGTTCTGAACGATCGAAATGTACAAGGAAGACTTACCGAGGAAAGTTGTTGAAGAGCTTCATGTAAGATGAGGCGACTTTGTACGGAAATCTTCTCCTCATCAATTCCTAGATGGCTGACTTTATGCAAGCAATCGGCCAAACAACGTGCTGCGTTCTCATCGAATTCAGATCGAATATCTAAGACAATCTGCAACAAGGATAAGGAAGTAATTCATAATAATGTAAGTTATCATACATTGGTTATATGGAACAATGTCAATATACCTGGTATGACATGGTACTTGTAGTTTGACAAAGTGTTGGTTTAAATTGGTGCTGATTACAAAAATAATCTTGTCGTCAGTATATATGAAGTATCCACAATAGACGTAAAAGTCACAATAGTAATGCAAGTAATGAACCTGCTTATTACTAGAACAGTTACTTCATTGCCAGAAACACACATAATTCATGTGGAATATAATATTAAATAACCGAGAATGTAGAAGCAGCATCGTAATGATAAATACACCGGTATCACCATAGGCGGCGGAAACTGCAGAAAAACGTGCACAAGTGGGCTGCTTTTAGCTATATATTTACGGCTTCCATCGCGCGCGCACACACAGAGAAAACGACTTTAAAGTGTATAGAAGTAAAAATATGATAATGTTGTTGTTATGCTATGATGAATTTTGTATTTCCGAGCTCCCGCTTTAAAAAAATGTTCGCACACTTTCGCAGGATAGATGCGCTTTCGGTATGAAGAAACGCATAACAGGTAATACGTTCCCTCGTTTTTTTAAAGGCCTATATACAATAAAAGAATAATAAAGTTACTAGTCAGTATTGTACTCGTCTACAATAAGGTTGTGAGTAGATAAGCCGACCCAATACTACTAAAAAATGCCTTATGTTCGGGTTGGGTTTTAACCGTCCGAATTGGGAGCCAAAGGTCCGAGTTATACAAAAATTGGTCCTCCAGACGTAAACCATTACGCTTTTATTAATAGGGCAGAATAATAGGTGAAACTAATGTTATATTTCAAAGTTTATGTTATTATGCGTCTTGGATATCTCATTGCATAAATACGTATAGTTGAGCTTTTATCTCTGTAATTATAGGCCTAACGGGCAACATTAAAAGAAAGGAAAGAGGGAAGAAGGGGAACTGCTCACTAAAACTATGGAAAGTAATTCTAAAGCTGCCATAACCACTAATCTATACCCCAGAACTAACCCTAACACCAACCCAAATGAAAAAAATAACACTAATGCCCTAATCTTTGTTTTAGTTGACAGTTTCCCGCCCTTCCATCCTTCTCTCTTTATACCTTATTTTAGTTTCCCCCGGCCCAACTATACAGCAATGGCATTTCTAGAATTTTCAAGGGGCGGTCTTGTTTATAAACCATGGAAAGGTACAAACAAAATTTTCGCGTAACAATTATTTAGTGGTGATTTTAACAGTTCTACACTTCACATAAGAATGCCTATTAAATCGTTTTTTTTATCTCATAGACATAGGCGTAAAATTGTCCGTATTGTAGGACGTGTGGCAATTAAAAATCCGTAAGTAGACGGTAGCATATTAAAACTACCTACCTCTCAGTAAGTTTTAATGCACACAGCGGCAGTTCAACTAACTTAGTAATTAAAGAAAACACTTAACGACGCTTTCGTTTTTTAAACAAACCCCCCATTAGCTCACGTCAGACCACCGAACCTGGTGTCAACATTCGACCTTTGATCGGGGATCGGCCGACCTACCCAATCCTATAAAAATTCCTTTACTTCCGGTTAGGGTATAATCCGTTCGGTTTGCGGCCAAAGGAGCGAATAATTTAATCGTCCCAACGTAAACCATTCGACTTTCCTTACTCGCGTGGAATAATTGGTGAAACAAATGTTATATTCCAAAAGGTGTTATGTGCGCGTCTGGGAAATCAAATAATCTCCGCAATTATAAGCGTAACTAAAAAGTAATTTAAAAATCTATTTAGTTAGGGCAAGCATAGATTCAATAGGGCATTACATTCCGTAGCGGGATGTAATTAATCATTCTCATTTCTGTAAAACTAAATCATGCAAACAACATTAAAATTACATTTTAATCCTGAAAATTTAATTGTGTGAAATACCTAAAATAAATTTAAATGCAATTTTTGCTTTATGTTTTTTATTGATAACACACTGTTTATGCTAAAGAAACATAACTGTACTCTCTCTTATCTTTATCGTGAGCTTCCAACCATATCACGTCATCAAAAAGATACACGCGTCTACTAAACGGAAGATTGCTTAAAAAATAAAGTAAAAAGATACGGAGTAGCTTTCCTAACTGTAATTAATACACTTGCTACCGAATATAAAGCTTTACTTAAAATATATCTTTAACTACCTGAAGCGTCTGGTTGTTTCTTAATTTGTTGTTTCATTAGAGCATATGATATTAAAACGCAATCGCCCTTGTATAATCACAGCGAAGGTGCGATCAAACATATACGCAATACGCTATATATCGATTATAATAATACATATATCTATATATATTATAGACTTGGAACACGAGCTCGTATTTCTCGCACGCTAGGTAAAGAAAATTAGATTCTTTACTTCAAAGATAATAACTTAAAAGTTGTTGTATTATTTCAGCTTTATTGCCGTAAGACATAAGTTAAGTAAATATTTTATTATTTATTACCGTGTTATGGTTACTTAACAAACACCAAAGAGTACAACAATCCTCTTGCAAATTTCGCAACCTGCTGCCACAGACGAAGGATCGGACGTGAGAGAACTTTGTACTTTTGTGTAGACAACCAGATGTAGTTAATGTAGTTTTTATCAGTTACACTTTGCATCCTAATTTACTTTTGTTAGCAATTAGAGATACAAAATGTTATAAGGCTAACCATAATGTACCATGTACCGGTAAGGTCATGTGGTGAATCGCTGGTTCGATTTGTGAACATTATTCGTTTTTACCATAGCAATACGCGACCAACAGAAATAAGGAAAATCCAGGGGTGCTATAGTCATACATGCATATTTCCATTTCGGCAAGTAAAAAAGACCGGTTAACTTATTTCACTTAATCTCTTAGTTACGTTTATCAAATTGCGTTAACGAAAGTACAAATTCATCGTTGAACACATTTTTTCACCTGCATCATTAGTAGTATAGCTCTTGCTTATTTTGCAGTAAAAATGAAAATTAAAAGTCATTACTGTAAAAAGTTATTACGTTTTTTGTCCTTACCGAATGTTAGGACCGTCACCTAAGAAACTTTAAACTGATGTACAAGATTTAAAGCTATTCAGACTAATACTTTCTTTATAATGAAACTTGAACCTTTTTTAAAAAGTTTTTTTTTGTAAATGTTTTGTTTTTGTTATATTGTGTTTTCACTTATTTAGTAAATTTAAATAAGTTTTTTAAAAACAGGCGCCTTTGAGAATAAAAATGGAAATATGTTCTCAGGAATTGTTAGTTAGCACGCGGAAGAATTTCGCCATATCCTGGCAAAAGGCCAAGGTAGGCTGGCCTACTCTGCACGCGTCGTTCGGCGCCACTGTATATATCTATAAATTATTGTATATATATATATAAACTACTGTATATATATATATAAATTACTGTATATATATATATAAACGTTCGGCGCCACTGTATATGTATGTATAAATTATTTTTGTATATTTTTTTGAATCGTTGGGCCGTAGTTTACACCACTGCTCATAGATATAGGTGGAAGATAGTTTTCACAAAAAGGTTCACTTTAATTTTGTGACAACTATACACAAACGTGTAAGACATAACGATAGCAACGAGTACTGTAAAAATCCACTATCTGGGCAGTTAGAGACTAGTGGAAATCTGGAACAATACTAAGCGAAATAACAAGGAAATCTAAACTCGTGGTTGTTACTATTCTTGTGAGAGTTGGAAAGTTTAACCCGTATCTGTTAACTATAATAAGCAAGCAATCTTGGAAAAAGCATGTAATGTAGGGATTGTTTGGCCCTGGTACAAACTTGCACTTTTTCGAAAAGAGTAGACGCGTGTAACTTTTTGATGACACATGCGAATTCGCTGAGCTCAAGATGGTAATAAAACAGAATAAACTATTATTATATCGAACGGTTGGCTATTAGTTCAGAACAATCAAGTAAAACTAGTTTCTTAACTTCGTAGCTCACACCTGTTTACGCAATTAAAATTTTATATTTTTAAAAATCCTATGACTTACTGTTGTTTACTAAATTTAGTTTTACAAGGCGATGAATCAGATCATAGGTACGTAAAGTCGTATTGATTCTCTGTCCGTTTTTACTAAATTCATATTATATAAATTCCATTTAGATTTAAAATCGCAAATACCTGATTATTCAGTTGCAAATGGGTCCCTACAATCACCCATTAGTATTTAATCTTCATTTATTTCATGCGAGTAACGAAGCCGAAATGCGTCAGAACTATATGCATCCGGACTACTATTACAACTAGACTTATTTTAATTCTTTAGATTTTTACTTTCTGTGTTTAACTAATACCCGAATTGTACGATATATATTAAAAAATAATGGTTTATACTTTCTTATTGTTATCGTTGACTTATCGCTTTCCCACGAGCCATTAAAAATATACACGCGTCTACTCTTTTTTATCAGATGCAAAATGGACCAGGGCCAAACAATCCTTACAGACACGCTTTACTAAAGATTACTTATTAGTTAAAGCTGTTAACCTTTTCCAAATCTCGCGTAACAACTACCAAATAGTTGAATTCCGTGGTATTTCGCCTGGTAGAATTTAGATATTTAGGGGACTGCTTAAATTAGACAAATGATCATCTCTTACACGAGACAGAAATCGCGTAACTCGCTGTATGAATGGTAGCAATATACCAATGAGCAGATTGGAATTACATTAAAAGCCAGCGTAGACCACCATAGCTGATCGGGGTTTGATATAAATTTAAATAAAACCGGAATTGTTTTGTTTAAAGGGGTTCAGACCGCATAAACCGGTTCTGTAAAAACTTATCTACTAAGAGCATTATTTTAAAATAAAATTAGTCACAAAGTGCATAGATTTAACAAGGCTAAATCTTATAAACAACAATAAATCATCGGGATTTTAAACCTGGAAATTTAATTGTGCAAAACGTGTGTTTATTGGGTTTAAATCAATTTTTATTTTCTGTTTTTAATTGATGGCAGACTTATAATATAATAAATAAAAATAAAAATATTTGAATAAATTTATTACAGAATTTAAACTCCCCGAACGAAATGGATTTACTGATCACACCAATTGTTTTATTTTTCAACTTTTGTGGGTTTAAGTGTCCACATAGCACTGCTACGAACACTATGGACATATTAAGTATTTTAAAACAAACTTTTCTTACATTTCCCAGGTTGCTCTTTTACCTCTTAGCTAGTTTTCCTATTTTAAACAAACTTTTTACTCATTTAAATACATTGTCATTTTTTAATCAATAGGTTTAAAGGAATCAAAAAGAAAATTCAAAATTCTTTTTTAAAACGATTATAGAATGGCAATTTTTTACCTTAACACATTTTCTATTAAAGTCATATTTTTGTTTAAACTGGAATACTGATGATAATTATAACATGAGCAGAGTTCAGAACACCAGCTGCTGCAGCATGTGTGTAAGATGGAACTGCTGTAAAGAACACTGTAATATCTGCGGTACAGTTGTGTAAATATACATCTATAACCAATCAGTGATTGATGTGGAGCTACTTGGAGTATGGTTCCCAATATTTACCTTGTTCAGTCGATCATTGATAGCTATGCACAAATCCCGCATACAATCGTTCAATTGTTTGCACCCCAAAAATCGAAGTTCATCAATATGTTGAATATGAGGAACCAGGTATTCAGCTACATTTCCCAGCTCTGTTCCATACAGCATTAACTTCTTGATCTAGAATTAAAGTTTTGAATTGTCACCGAAGATTTTAATTGTTTTATCCATAGTTTTATTATCAACGATGTCCGCCATGCAGTTCATTATACATCAGTGTGATCCATATGGTTTTGGTGAGCAAGTGCTTTTATCATTGTGGAAAATTTGATTTCGCTACGAAACTATTGGTCATGGATAGCATTTGTGATGACTAATACTAAGCAGCAATATTTTGCACTTGATCTGTCCTGACAAACCATAGCAAATAGTCCAATAAGACTCTGATAGTGCAATATGACAGAGGTAGGTTCACAGGTTTGTTGAAAATTATACGATGTTTATTATCGCGAGCGTGTGAAATTACTCAAGTGTACAAAGACGTGGGGTAAAAACTACGAGTGTGCAGCTGCCGGACTTTCCATACTAGATTGGCGCCAAGTATGGGGGTGCGGGGAGTGCCGCGCACCACCCCCTGTGTGTTAACCACTGGGAGTGGCGCACTTCCTGCGCAAAATGCAATTTTATAAAAAAAATTAATTAAAAAAATATTTGTGGATTTGGGAGTGTTTTGCACGGATAGTGATAGCACGGGCCGCACCAGGTTAGCGTCCCTAATTTACTATAAGGTTCCGTCCGAATGTTGCATTATTATCCGGCTGATAATTTGTTATTTTTCGCTATTTTGATTCAAACTAGCAAGCCCAAATGCGAGCAGATAAAGCCACACAGTATTTGTGCTTGCGTTACTTTTGTGATTGCGTAATTAGGTCAGATTGCGCAATGCGAGATTAAGAAAACATTTTCTCAACTTGCTTAAGGATCTTACCGTACATATTTCCCCTATGGGTCGGGCCACCGTATAGGTTCGCACTATTACTTTTGAGTTGCACATAAGTCGCACTGATAATCTAGGCTTTAAAGGCACTTTCTGTAGATTTTTTGCATCCTATTTTTTTTGTAGGGCTTAATATAGAAGTGCGGTAAAATAAGAGAACAGATTCTTGAAAACTTAAATAAATAAGCGACGTGTAGAAGCGTTTTCCATCCCGACCAGCGCGGAAAGGCCCACGATCCTCAATAAACATAGGATAGGAGGATATGATAGTATATATTTATGTTTATCCCATGAATGGGAAAACCAAGGAGGTTAACACACGGGCAATCGTCAGATCACCTCGCGCCCAGCTTTCGGTTACTACAGCTATTGCAGTGTGTTGTATATGATAGATACATACTGTAAGGCCTCTATCTGGTGCGACCTACTTATAAACACCCGAGTCCTTAACAAGGGAAGCAGTATTAACTCGCTGACCCGCACACTTGATATCTCATTTAGGTTGATGGTGATTGCTTTATTCACTGGATGAGCGTTGAGCGATTTTCTATTATAATAATATGACATAAATTACACATAAATAAAACAACAAATATTAATAATCAATTATCTTACCAACTGTTTTTCCGTAGGTCTATTTAAATTCGGTAAAATTGTTTCAGTATGAACGTAGTGTCGATATGGTAATCAGCACAAAACCACGAGGTTAAGAAAATATAAAACATAATAATTGGTTGTGACTGTAAAAGCCCCTATTCCGATTACTTGTTATACGGTTTGGGTTTAGCTGCAACGTCTAATTTTACCGAATTTTAACAATTTATTCCTAGTTTTTAGACGTGTTCTAACGACTGTCGTTTTGCCGTTTTCCAACCCCTTTTTTAATAGTCCTGATTTATGTTTTTATCGTGGAAAAAAAAAATAAACTAACTAACTAACGATGTCTATGTAATATCCCGGATGTTAGCTTATCAAACGTGGTCTTAATTATTTCTAATACTTGCCATAACGAGCGTACGGTAGGCTACTTAATAAATTAACTGAGAGTTTTAAATATTGTGAGCATGAAACGATTAATAAGAAACACAACAATTACTTGCACCCATGACCAAACATGCAGATACTGATTAACTTAGTATATGTCGACACGACTTCATATACACCAAAAAAAGTTTTATTTGGAGCGTCAAGAAAACAAAAGACAGCATGGTCGTATCGTTATAAACAAAAGCAAGCTTAGGAAGCGTCAAAACCTACGTCATGTTAAAGCGTTTTATAACCGTGTAAAGTGGAAGGCATATGGAACCAGTAATAACAAAGACATGCAGTACAAAATAAACAATTACAAACCGTGAAAATGTCACAAACTTCACAAATATGGACAATATAAATATTTATTATCTGATAACATTATCAAATATACATGAAGACTAATGCGAGATAATGATCAAATGTGAATAAGGTTGCTGTGTTTAACTTAGATTGTAATTGTCAGTAGCCTGCGTCTGCACATTTAAAGTTATCTCATTGCTAACATTCGGTGATCACCGTGCTATTATGTATTTACATTAGTTTATCACATAATTATGGTTTATGGCAATTGCATATAATTTTAATAAATTAGTAATCGTTTTAAACTGAGTATTCTATTTAAAAAAAAATATAAATAATAATAATAATGTAACAAATCATGTAAAAATAATCATGGGAACAAAAAGGCCGGGATTGTTACATTCCTCACTAGATTGTTGTAATTTAGTGGGGTTTCGTCAAAATAAGTGGGTATTTACGTATATTGTTTGACACTAAATCCGGGCAGCCGATTCACTGGCTTACAGTACTTGCTTAAGATGACTCTTCCAAAAACTGACAGAAGCTTTTATTCTTTCTCCGTTCATCAGCTTACACAGTATAACTGGTGCGTAAGACATGCCCTGAGGTGCGCTACAAAGCAGCCAACAACATAGGTCCTACTTCTAGTACATATTTTCAACTCTAATTAAATAATAAGTCATACATAAAACAACCAAGCCATCTGGGAGCATATGACATAATTTATGAGGGATTGAATAGACAGCATCTGGCTCGATGTGGAAGATTAAGCTGATTTACGCAAGCCTTAGGAAATGAGGGAAGGGTTTGGTACAAAATACTGTCCGTCGTAATGGCAACTTTAAACCTTGTATAGTGCGCACACAAATATAACTTTAATCAGAAAATTAACAACAAAATATATAAATGCAAAACTTGTTAATTATTATGTTTCAAACTAAACTTATTAATTTATATATTAATCAAGAAAAGCATAGTTTTGTTTTAACACAAACAAACTGTTATTGAATATTGATAAAAATTTCATGTACATTTTCAAACGTCAACAAACCTGCATGTCTTATTGTTATAAACAACCAGAGAGTGTCAACCATGTGTGTACCACCACTATTATTAAAGAAACGAATGGGTTTCCTGGCTACCTCATCACCCTTGGTATATCTTATATAAACTGTATATTGTTTGTTTTTGAAAGCAGAAACTAATGGGTTATCCTTTACTGATTTATATATTAAAAATAGTGTATTATGGTGAGTCATATGTTTTTATATTTTAACGGATTTCCTGTGGTATCTTGCGGTATGTAGATTACGTCTCTTTCTTAGTTAATTTTATTCACCTTTAACTTTTCTTTAAATGTAAAGTTAATAAACCTTTGGAATAATCAATGCCCAACATTCGCAAAAACATCCTTGTGCTTGTATTTTTTGGATCTCTCGGGAATTACCCCGGCGCAATTTATCCAGGATTTGTCATTGTAGATCAAAAGCATATTAGCTAACACCACCAACAATTTAACACATTTTCTTTCACATTGTTAGAGCAATAATGTAACTATTCACTGGTTTCAGTGGAATCTATTGAATGGGGATTTCCAGGAAAAGGGTTAAAGACAGGGAACAATCATTTTGTGAATATTTACATTTCTTATTTATTTATTTACTTTAGTTAAGAATATGCGGCGTAATAAGTTTGTATTTATTACTAGTTATGCATATTCTATTATGGGGGATATTCCGGGGTACACTGGCTAATTTTACTTCGACACAAATCGACAGCGCTAAAAATTACATAAGTTGAAAAGTATGACGGCCGATTTTGATCAGTGAGATGGCGCTGGAGAGCTGAATAATTTCTGCGTTTACCAATATAAGATGATAATGATATTTTTTAGTTATTTGAGTTTAAAAAATGTATACATATATGTGTGATTTTTAGTTGTTTTAATTAGTTTTAATTTTGATTTTAGTCCCCGATTAGTTTATAACTATTGTCGTCATGGTTCGCTTGTTTAGTTTGAAAACAAGCCTTTCGTTTTTCGCTTGTACATTTTGGATTAGGCTATTTTTTGAGCTTATGGAGGGTAAAAACAGGTATTCTGTTGAAGAAACTGCCCCTTTGTTGGCTGATAATGATTCTGGAAGCAGTTGTGCTTCATTTTCGAGTAGTTCTAGCCATAAAGAAGCTTTTTAAAGCTGTTTTGCAGCAGTTTTGTTTTCCTGTGGCTATGTGTTTGTGTTTCATTGGGCGAGTGCAAAAAAAAAAAAAACATTTTTTGATTTGCGTATTACGACGTCATCAGTAAAGTTTTGACGTCATCATAAAAAGAGTAGTACAAAAATGTTCCAAAGATAATCATAAATATTTTTTCTACATACTGTTTTGTTTGTAAATAAAAAAAAAATATAGTTTTTGTTGATCTAACCAGTAACACATGACGTCATTGCCCAATGCATGACGTCATCAAAATTTTACTAATGTTAAAAAAAAGAAAATTTACTACTGAACAACTTTTCTGTTAATCATATAATGCTTACATCAATAGTTTTTTTAACCAGAAGCTTCTAACCTAAGGTGACTTAAGTTAACCAAAAAATGACCTAAAAACAGCCGGCAGTTAAAGGTTTAATTAGGAATTTTTTAACGTTTTACATTTTTATTTTCTTTATTTTAAAGTAAACATTCCTTTCTAATCCAGACATAGAGTAATTGTCCTCTTTTTTTACATTTACCCCGAAAAGAAGAATTTCCTTGTTTTAAAAATATGCAATGTTGAGGCAAACTGTGGTCATGCCAGTTAGGATTCCTAAAAATTCCAACCTGATTCGATAACGCGTTCGACCCAATGACTTGACGGCCTCAGATGCCTGTCACCAGCTACCCAGAGAAAAAGATTAAATGAATTCAACATTCGGAATTCCATAATTAACCAATTGAACAAAAACATTCTTTAAAATTCTCGGGGTTGAATATAAGAGTAAACAAGTCTTAAAAACCACAAATGCTGCTGTTTTAAAAAATAAATTAAAATTTGCTCATTAACCACCTATCCCTCCAAGCATTATTGTATTCACTGGATGTTAATCCTATCAAATACTGCGTATCCACCTTGGTGTTATGATAACACTCACTTATCAATATGTAAGATACATGCAATAAATATAAATGAATTTTAAATTAGGAAAACAGTTAGAATTATGCACCGACATATTCTTTTACACAAACTAAAAATCTTCTCAATAATATTGTAAATATAGCAAGATAACCTTTCATATATTGCAAGGTATTAAGTTAAAGTAATAACCCCAGTAGAACATACCAATTTATAATTCCATACTCTAGTATAACGACTACTCAACAATCAATAACATTTGTTATCTTCACAATTAGATGACTTTTCAAATCCACTTTATCATACGTATACTTCCCTATTTAATTCCCATATTACACTTCTATAAATGTACTTCCACACTTCACACTCAGCGAGCTTACTACGCTGATAAGTAAAATCGAAGAAACCTACAATACAGACATTCCTTCTTAAATGTTCAGGAAATCTATTTTTATCATAAAAACCTTGTATTTTAATTTTTAAATCATATTTCAGCTGAATGTACTTTTTCAATTAAAATGCAAGGTGAACCTATTGAAGGCAAATTTTATAATTTCAACTTACCCTGATGTTCGTTGACCCCGTTACACCATGAAGAAAAGTTGCAGTTTCAGGCGTTTCACCACGACGCTCATCAGCTTCCACCGTTAAGTTGTGAGGTTCTGAACAGGAGGTAAAAGCAAACGCAAGATCACGTGCTTGGGTTGGGTGCGAAGGAACTTTCAGTGTTATGTCAGTTGGCAGGCATTGCTCTACTTGATTTATTATTTCTTTATTATTAAGTTCATGCATCCATCCTAACACTTTACCAAGTAAAGTATTGAAGTTGTATTTCTTCGGATCAATTTTTTGTCTTGAAATTATATTCAGCAAAATTTTCTTTTTTTCATCAAAATCTTTGATCTCTGAAGTTGGGAAGATGAGTTCCAGATCCGTTTTGGAAGTCGAGTTACAAATGCCAAACAAGAATCTTGCCACAACTTCCCACTGGAACTGTTCAAATATGAAGTTGTAACGTTGAAATTGTTGATATGGCATGAAGAGCATCATGTAAACAGCAGTGAGAAATTCCTGCCACAGGAGGTGAGAAAAGTAACTTCGCTTATGTCCCTCTAATATTTTCATTCTCATGCCTGATGCTTTGTCAACATATGTGTGCATAAAGTTATTGGCCATTACTTTGTTGATGTTTACTTTATTGAAGTCATTTATATCAAACACTAGTCGTTGATTTTCAAATCCGTTGAAAGCTAATTGGCTTAATTTAACCAGTTCTAAGCTGATTTGTTCTTCCGTCATGTCAGATTTCAAATGCTCAGAAGTCATGTAGTAAGTTAGTGCGAAGATTAAGACTTGCGTCATTGAGTTTATCTCTTTGCCTGAAGACAAACAAATAAGAAGGCAAGCCAAAATCAGAATGCAATTGACAGGAACATAACACAAAGCTGAAAGATTAGGTCGCTCCTTCAGAAATTTTTTGATTGCAGGATACCTTTCACCACAGATCTGTGATCCGAGATCGTCTATGGCATCTTGATCCAGACCCAGCACTTCAAGAACGAACGTTGGTCGACAATCCTGGTGTATCTGATAGAACTGACCTGGCCTAGAAGTCACAAGTTTCACAGCATGTGGCAAAAGAGTGGAGTTAAATAAATTTTTGATGATGTCCACCGGTTTAGACTCTCTATACAATGGACAGTTTTTTGGTGTTCCAGAGAAATTGGCTGCCGCTTCGTCTAATCCGTCCATCACAATGACAACATTTGGATTATTATGCAACATACTAATCAACTCTTTGTTTTCCTTATCGCAATGAAGCCAGTTGCTAACGCTGTTGTCAGTTAAAAATTGAAAAGGTGTTACTTGTTTTTTGAAGTTTACATTTTTTATTGAAATGTAGAACAAATATTTTGTTTCTGGTAGAATCATTTTATTCAGTATGGATTTGGTGACCATCTTGCTGGTTGTAGTTTTACCTACGCCCGGCTGCCCAATAAACCCTATAATGTTGCCATGTCGTTTGATGTACTTTGATTTAGCTTCCTCAGTTTCACACCTTGATGCAGCTTGTGTTGCAGCTTCTTTAGCTTTATCAAACAGTTGGTTAATTGCAATCCTTGATCCATCTGTTGTGGGGATCGATGGAACGTTACGCTTCATATGTTCCTTCCAGTCATAGTCGTCCCCATAAATAATAGGGTGTTGAAGGACTTCAGTAATTTGAAGTTTTACTCTTGTAATTTCACGTTCAAGCTGAATTGGCAGGACGGTTTCGCCGGTAATTTCATTTGCTCGTATGGTCAACTTATTTTTCAATTCTTTAGCTAAAGATGAAAATATTACATGTTCAGACGATTATCTACTCATGGTAATGGAAAGTGTAAAATCAATAAATGGAAGAATGTAAAACACTTATACGAGGTATACACCTCTACTTTAAAGCTACATATAAAACCGAAGTAATTGTTTAAGCTTTTTAAGATTATCTAACATATAGTAGATGCACAGTGCTAAATACGGGTTTCCTTAATCCGAAGAAAACGAATTATTTTCTGCGCAACGCTGTAAAAGGCATGCTTTATGCACGTATTTGCGGTTTGTTTATTCGTGTTTTTCTTATTTCTCTAGTAAATTTTTTTTATCAAACTGCACATCTGCCGAGTTCCACATACCATTCTTAACTTGTTATCCCCAACACTCAACCCCCCTTAAACCAGTCAGCTATAACTAACAGGTATAGCACCACGTATTATCAAATATTTGTCGTCTGAACGCCTAATTTCGAATTGAATATTTTAGATATGTTGTTTGTCCTATATCACCGTAACTAATTTACTAAGGCGGAAACGCATCAGTTTCTGAAGATTATAGGTTTTTGTAAACAAACGTTATACACTTTGTATAAAATATAACAAGTGTGATTGGACAAAAGGGAAATCGTTTTTGCATGCAGAGGCATATAGCAAACACTCAATTGCATATGTTTGTTTTATTTTGGGAAGAGCTTAAATATAACTTGAATTAAAATAACCCAGAAGTTATATTTATTTGATTTGTGTTGTCTTTAATTTTCTTAGAAACTTGATATAAATATTTCGTATCTGATGCTATCGATAATAACGCTAAAAAATATGAAATGAACCTATTTATACATTTTTACCGATAGCGGAAATTACCCTTCAGGATTGGTTACCAGTTAACTCGTTTATACCAATTACATGGCGACCGGACATGCCGTCACCAGCGTGGCACAAAAAAGAAAACCTTTTCCTTTCAGAGAAAGCCCATAAGCAGCTTAAAGTGAAAGGAATAGTAAAAATATGAACGACGTTAATTCACAACTTACCAAGTTGATTAACATTGACAGGGGGAGGTCCCTGATATTGTTTGATAACAAGGTCACCCTGCACATTGTACTTTCTTGCGCCGATCGGTTGTCCCTGCTCATCTACGTTTGTGGAGTTGGATGTTGAAGGTTGGTTGCTCTGTGGAAGACTAAGTTACTGATTGTTACGGATATTAGCTTTATGTGCACAATTTCTATGTTTGCCTGAATCAGTGTAATTATAATCTTTTCTTTCATGTGGTTTAAAACAGTTTGTTAAGCAGTTAATATCAACAGTAATAGCAAAATATGTGTTTAACTGATTAACTTGTTTATTGAATAGGGGTTAATGGTGGATGTTCTCCCTATAAATTATAACCTAATCAGTCAATGATAATTATTGCGTTACTTTACGTTTGTTCCGTCCCGTTGTGTTGCTCTTCGGGAAACCCCATTCTTTGATGACTGATAATTACTTTAGACTTAAAGGGACTGTAAGGAAAGCTTCAAGCCATGAGTTTAGAGACGCTCGATAAATCGCACTTGCTGAGTCGCAACAACTGAACGATCGCTATGCTTCATTACCCTTACCAGCAACCTAGAGGCTGTCATAGAATTGTCGGTTCCTTGCCATTTCGTCTAATAGTTAATGTCGTGTTTATTCCTGACTCGCGGAACGGTTAGGTAAGGAAACACGAACAGGCATATGAGATTTGCAATCTCACGACAAAAAGCTTCGGTGTCAACGGTAGGGTTAAGTTCAAAGTTAAACGAGGCATTAGTATTCAGTTCTAAAAAGAACTATTGGTGAGTCCCAAGTGGACTGATGTGCAAAAATAAAACATAGCAATTTATGGCAAAAGTGACAATGGACGCGAGTGCAATAAAACCGCGTTTTATGACGTTTGTCGTGACGATCAATGTGCTGTTCTCTTGTGAATCGGTGCAATTATTATAATGATTGTGAGAAATTCTCATACGGGAATTTGCAACAGAATCACAAAAACTGGGCGATATACCAGACTTAATACTGGTATTGAATACACATGAACGAGCAATATGTTAAATTGCATGTTTTCCGATATTTACGAGTTTCAAACCTAAGATTTGCACTTTGACAACCAAAAACCAATTACTAAGATAAATACATTGTAGGATAAATGTATTGGTTTTATCTGAACAAATAAAACAATGACATTTGTTTTTGGTTACAGTTCATATTACCTATATAAACAAGCAATATGGAAAGTATTGTAGACTGAACAATGAACATGATAAATAAAAAAAAGCACTCGATGAACATCAACATTTTACTACAGGAATGTAAATTAGTTAAATAGTGATACAAGTCGCCATTTGTTTATTTATATTTTTAGTGCATGGGCAGTTACGATTGTTTCCTGTCTTTGGCAGCTCAGTCGATGAATTGTTTCCCGCGAAGTCTGGTGTTAAACAAACAGGTGTTTTCTGTTATAATTCTTTATATAAACCGTACTCTGGATAGACCCTCTTGGCCTGACCCTTTTTCCACCCTTACACTATGCCCCTGTGAACGTGGTTTTAACTGGCTGCACTCTGCGCCCAATAAAATACATGACCTCTGTTTACCCCTTGTTTTCTTACCTTGGTTAAACTCCCGCCTATGGTTAAACCCCCGTCTAAACTAAAGTGCTGCTATTTGTTGACCCATCGTGTGATGCGAACTCGTATCCTTCCGATATGGATTTAATTCGCAGAGTGGAGTTTTCTTATTCTCCTTTTAATTTTCTGCTTCCTTTCGATTTCCATCTCCGATTCCACGGATAGTCTGAAGTCGGACGTGCTCAACCGCTCCTTCAAGGGATCCTTCGTCAGAGCAAATTGGTCAAGCCATGTCGGCCAAGTTTTAAAGTTTTCACCTGGGTCACGACGAACAATTTATCAGGTGTGTACCATTGTGCACTACTCTAGATGTGCTATATCATAATTATGTTTCGAATGATCAGCGATAAACATTAAAGGCTTAAGTCAAAGTCACGGAAGCCTAACTATTGGCCGGCCATCAATGTCGAAATAGGATATTCTACTTTCAGCATGAAATGGGTCCTCGTTTAAGGGCGAAATGGGCAGCTTCGAGAGTATGGTATATTTTCCACCGAAGTTTATACTTTGTACGTTTGGATCGAGCTGGTCTCTTCTTAAGATCAAACGATATTTTCAGCTTCTTATTATCAGAATTTCAGTAAGGTTCTTCTACAAGTGTATGTGTTTGAATCGTTTCAATCTGCATCGTGACCGTTTGACGCAAGGATTTCAACAGAGGACCAATCTGCGAATCAACAAAAGACTCCACTTCAAGAGATTCAACCCACGGTAACCAACAAACCTATAGGCCGTCTGAACATTTAGTTCTTTTCAAAAGGAACAAAGGGCAGTGTGTGGAAATTCTACACGCATTTAATTGTCTTTCTGTATATTTTAACAATTAAATCGCCATGCCATGTTTTCTTATTCTATGCATGGAAAGTTGCGATTGGTTTCCTATTTTGGCAGCTCAGTCAATGATTCTACTCTATTCGTTACTGTTTCGGAAATTTTAATTACAGGACCAAAAAATAAGAAGAATTGATTATATTTGTTTGACTATAGCAATGCAATTATCGATGGTTAAACTTAGGGCAAACTAGTGTATTTACTTTAAAACATATTTATATCCTTAGTAATAGTATATGTAGTTCATCTTAGCAATTAGACAAAACGTCGGTACGACACGATAAAAACATTTGTCGTTTCGGTATTAACCCGGCCATAGTTGGTTAAATTTAATATAAACGTGTACTTTTATTGGCATCAACATTCCGTAATTTAGTCAATGTTCAAATTTCGAGATATAAATATTCTAGAATTGGTTCAAACGACCGTTGTGCGTTTTAAAAATTAAATGTTTTTTTTTATTTAATTTCCCTGGCAACCCCGCAACTTAACTCCTATGGTTGACAAGTACAAAGCAAACCCCTGGGTTGGTTTGCGGATATTAATAAAATTACTCGAATTACACACATGGTGTTTTCTGTGTCGAAAAGAGCAATCATTAGTCAAGTTGCGTTGAAGCTATATTTTTTTAACACAGGCTTCTTTATACGTAGAACAAGGGTTTGTCAAGTTGGGTTCTACAGCCAGCGTATATGGTGTTTTAAAAATAAGAGTTAGTTTTATATTTTCTTGTGGATTTGTCCCAGTATCCACTTAATAGTGTAATACTAAATTTCCACAAACATTTAACAAATTTCAAATTATTTTGTTGTTTACGAAATATACATAAATGAGAAGTACGACATTAGGCTAGGTTAGTAAAGGTTTCCAAGTTAAGCGATTATATACGGCAATACTGGCAGTAATTGATGAGGATTTGTGATTCTTCTTATTCTGGGAACTTCATTCGGTGCTTTGTTTATTTACTAACTCCCGGATGATGGCGCAACGGAGCATTTACCAGGACAGGTGATTTTAAAAAAGTTGTGTACGGCCATGTGGCCAAATGGTTAATGCGACCGATACATATACCGACTCTTATACAAAAAACGGTCCTGCTGAAACGACCCCATAATGGGTTCGAAAATTAGCTCGGTAAAAAATATATATAAAAGAAGTAAGTGACGTCGTGGATGTCGTGGAGGTCCGACGTTCTTACGCCTCTGCGCTTAATCGCAATTCAACTCAAACAAGAAAATGGGATTAGGATATGATATGCATGTTTATCCCCATGAATGAGAAAACCAAGTGGGTTAACACACGGACAATCGTCAGCTCACCTCGCGCGCCACTGTAGGGTTACCGGAACTATTGCAGTGGGTTGTATAATTGGGACATTGCTTCAATTTGTCGGAACCCATAAATACCCTAGGTTCAGGCAATGTTCGTTAAGTAAGTGCCTTGTGCCCAAGGACACAACCGACTATCAGCGACAATGTCGAACCTGAAAATTTTCGAACTAGGCTGAAAGCCGTCGCACTAAACCATCAGACCAATCGGAAAACGCCCTAATTGCTTAGTTTCAATTCTTGGAAGAAGACCTTGTATGTGTACACGTTGTATTCAAAGGAAACTAATCGCAAATCAAGATTATAGGCAATTCGTGCTGTGCTGCGGTCCGGTCTTCGGATGGTGTCAGTAGGTCAAGGCGGCCTCTAGTTGGCGAAGTTCCGCTCGCGACCAAGGTTGGAAAAGTTAAGAGTTACACTTCCGAACAACCGGATGACGGCACTAAAGTGTCTCATGTCATTAAAGGGTCCCCTTTAGAGGCGACTCTGAATTATTTCGCAAGTATCGCCTAAAGATAAAGGATTATTAAATCACCCAGGGTCATTCACCCGTCCGAAATATCGGATTGTCTTTGATTGCGCTGCTTTTTGTTAACAGTATGTGTCAGAAAGACAATTTATTGCAAGGACCTGACTTGACTAATAACCTGGCCGGAGTAAGTTTACGTTTTTGCTAAAACCATGTTGGTCTTGTGGCAGATATAAAGGGCATAGTCCATCAAGTATTAGTGGATATTAAGGACATTATCTTGCGATTTCTCTGGTGGCCAGATGATGACATGGATAAAGGAACCGATTGACCATCGGATAAACGTGCACATTTTTGGTGCAACTTCGTCGCCTAGTTGTTCCATCCTTTGTTCAGACTGCTCAGGAAAATGAATCATGGGGTGATGATATAACCACTCAGACGGTAATAAGAAATTTTTTTGTGGATGGTTTGTTAATAAAATTATGTTATAGGTCTGTAGATAAAATTCATTGCTGGCGAATGGGGGTTTCACCATACTAAGCTCTTAATAAAATGACAAACGAAGTTCAATTCCACTTGATGATGCTTCATCGATGTTTACTATAGACCTGCATGGACTGCCAATTGAACGAGCACTCGGGGTATCCTGGAACACTGGAAGAGATTGCTTTGAAATAAAAGGCATTGTAACGTTGAGATCACCAACACAAGGTGAGCCAGATTCATAAACCATTGGTTTCGCTCAACCATTTATACTGCTGGCTAAGAAGTTACTTTAAGTTGCCTGCCATAATCCCTCAAGCTTGGATGAACCGACTTCCTCTGAACATAGAGAAGAAACCTGGGATGATTGGTTACAGACACTGGAAGAATTATTACATGCGATCTCTATACCAAGGTGAATTATGCCACCCTATGGGGTAAGGCAAATTTAGCTGCACTCATTTTGTGATTGATGCCAGCAAGCTAGGATATGGGCCGTGGGTTACTTTTTCATGGTATATCAAAATCGAGAAGTACGTACATTGTTCATTTGTGATGGGCAATCCAGAGTTGCCCCGATAAGCCATTTTAGTGTTATCAGGCTTGAGCTCACCTCCGCCGTTAGCGCCGTAAGGTTGGGGGGTGCTGTTATTCAAACAGAGCTCGAATATGACATTCATGATGTTTATTGTGTTAATTTTTTATCTATTTTTCGATTTCT
This sequence comes from Ciona savignyi, assembly GCA_000149265.1. Taxonomy (NCBI): domain Eukaryota; kingdom Metazoa; phylum Chordata; class Ascidiacea; order Phlebobranchia; family Cionidae; genus Ciona; species Ciona savignyi. Next base: position 124,125 of record CH003147.1, read on the forward strand.
TTACTGTCTTGTAGTATTTTTACAACTATACTGCCAAGACACTATTGTTCCAGATACTCGGACACCGAAATTTCATCTACGAGGAGAAGGTCGTCCGGTTTTCTTGCGTGGCTCCTCCTCCTTAAATTTACTATTCGAGAGTTGGCGGTGTGTTCTCCAGAAGAAGATACCGATCAATATTAAACTAATATGTCACAACTAATCTGCTTTAATACAATCGGATCCTTGCTGCAGTCTTTAGTATTTTTCACTTGCTGGCAACCCTTTTTTGGCTTGCTATTTATCTATTTATTTATTTTTTTTCTTATTTATTATTTTATTTGTTTAAACATTTTGTTTGTTTTGTGTTGTTTTGCGCTTTTTTTGTTATTTATGGTGCAATAGTGTGTAGCTCCTCTTTTCGCACTCCTACATAAGTGCTCTAATGCATTAATTAGTGTTATGCAATCTGCGTGCTAAATGAGAATATTTAATGTAAATATGCCCCGGTAAGTGTGCTTATAACAAATAGTGTCATCTGACATTAGTGGAATTTCATTTTAGGGGGTTTTTCTTTTTCCATTCTGGTCCACGCTTTCGGGCCACACCTTCTCCTAAAGCCGGTTCCCCCACAGTACTGGTCGCGCTTTACCGCACACTTTTCTTCAGGGCTTTATATCGTTTGATCCTAATTAAATTTGGATTTGTTCTTTTGCCTAGGTTTGGCGGCCGCGTCCGCTATATTTATTACATTATATCTTTTTTTTTAATGACGTGTTTTAACGACTGTGCGTTTTGCCGTATTTTCCCGTTCCTGTGTCGAGATTATATTCGTTTGCCATTTTTAAAAAACTGGGGCAAAAAATGAATAAACTAAACTGAACTAAACTAAATTTACACCTTTTGATTCGACCAAGTCAAAGGAATATTACCACGAAGAACAATCCTGCAGGAAACGCATCAAGGAGTTCTTCTGATAAGTGAAGTCTACAAGGCAAAAGGGGTCTGAATTTTTGCGTCAACCCGAAGAGGAGTGGCCATCACGTTCATTAGTGTTACCACTGTTGTCCAAGGATCACGCAGAGTTCAGGATGATGAAGGATATCCGTGACTTTCCGTTTGCTTACCCAAGCGGTACCTGATAAAACCACCTTGCAGTTGTAATTCAAACGATATTTTACATTTTCCGCCCTAAGGCGTTCTGTGGTTGGGTTAGTTTGGTTTTTGCAAGCACCTTTTATTTAGAAGTCCCGTCGTCCTCCGTATTCTCCAGCCCTCGAATCTAACGTGGAAGGAATATCTATCCCACACGGAATTGCAAGAGGCTCTACTCTCAATTTTAAAACTGATTCAGGAAGTGTTTGCCGCTGACATTAAGCAGTTGCCAAATCCGGTATCGTTTTCAACGATCAAGCTACATTCCGCACGACAGTTAAGAAGTCACTAGTTTTGGCTTCGCTGCAAAAATAGAGCCCGTTTGTTGTAAATGGGGTGGTGTTATATGTGGGCGGCAGACTTCATAACTCCAGTCTGAGTGCGCAAGAAAAGCACCAGATATTCCTCCCTTTACGACACATTAACAAATTATGTTCTGGAACGCAAGGGTTGGGGAATAAAGGTTTGGCATCCTTGTCTGTTGCTCGGGTAAGTGCTGGTAGCCCACCATTTACAGCCGTTTTGCTTGATTATATGCGGCCCATCCTGACCAAACTTGGTAGTAAGTAGTCAGGTGAAACGGTATGGCTGCATTTTCACGTGGATGGCGACTAGAGCTATTCATATCGAAGTCGCTGAATCATTGAAGAAGAGCCCTTTTATAGAAAGCGCACCGACGTTTTACCTGCAGAAGAATTAGCAGACCGAAGCAAATATTTAGAGCGACAACGGTGCCAATTTCGTGGGAGCAGAGCGAGAGCTACGCGAAGGCATTCGTAATTGAAATATAAGGCAGATACACGATGCATTTCTTCAAGATGAGATATCATATAATTTTAATCCGGCTGAAGCCTAGCTATTAAGGGGGGCGTTTGGGAACACATAGTTCGATAATGCGTTCCATGTTGCTAAAAGGAGCAGTTGACGACTCGCTTCCACGGGACTAGTGTTTGAAGTCCGATGGATACAAGCGATCATGGTGCGCGGTTCAGTTTCGTGCTGATAAGTTTTGGGGAAGATTTGTAAGGAGTATCTGCGACCCACGAGAAACTTTGCTGTGGGAGACGTTGTGTTGGTCGTGGACGAGCTGAAGAAGCGCGGCGTACGGCCGAAAGACGTAATTGAACATTGTACATATGATAAAACTGGCCTTGTCAGGCGCGTACGTGTACGAACGATGATGTCCACTATGGAGCGAGATGTACGCAAGCTGTGTCTGCTGGAAGCACATCCTTAAACTGTTACCCAGTGTGATCGTGGCCGCAAGGCAGTAAATTGTATGCTTCGCTTAACTACTAGTTCTAGCCATGGATTTGGCAATACTGTGATTTATTTTTCATATACATAATCAAGTTGTAACTGACGTTGGATGTTTTGTTATCACCACATTCAGGTGTATCTAGAAGTAGTCATGTTGTGCCCATTGTCTATATAACTCTACACTAATTTGTAATTGCCTCTATTTTTGTATTTAAATATCACGTTGTAACATCTCTATAGTGCATTTAAGTTCACATCGTTTGATGCTGTTGGTGTGCCGTCCTGATTTGCCCCTGATATTAGATCGGTCATTCCCACAAGGTAGTGACGTCACAACACGCCTTTATGTATTGCCGCGTTTCCTCGTTTTTCCTTTGTTATGCTAGTACCGAACCACTGAATTTGCTAGTAACGAAACGCTTATACTGAACCTAAATGATATTTGCTCCCGAACCTAACTGTACTTACCTGCAAGCTAATCAGTTGGTAAGTTTTCATGTTATTCTTTAACCACTGATTTACTGACAGAATTTTGATTGTATTTATTTTATTTATAGAAAACCGCCATTAAAGAAAGTAAAAGATTTGCGCGTTTGAGCTGATTAAAAAAAGACATTTGCGTTAATAGAAATAAACGCAACCCTAGTGTGATTCTGGGCGAAGTGCAGGTCGCCCACAAGAAAGAATCTACACACGTAGTAAAGAAGTAGTCTTTTTTAGGTGATTGAAAATGCTTGTTGATTTGTGTTGTAAAATTATCTCTTTGGTTTCAATAATTTATGGCTAGAATGTTACAGTCATTTACAGCAAAGTCCTCGCCCAGTCTAATCCCAAACCTAACATATCTATGAATCGCATTTTGTATGCTCATTAAACCGTCACGACGTCGCCGACAATTTAGAAGGTCGTTGTGTTACAATGTTATCTTGATGCGTGATTTTGGTGCGTGCGTTGATTGGTAATTATCTATCGCCTTATCTCTATACTTCCCGCTAAAACGGTTAGAGTTTACCGCTTATTTGCTTTTATATGTGACCACTGCATTGTGTTTTGGTGGAGTTGTAATTTTATACTGCTTACGTGAATACAAGCATTTTATACATATCGGTGACAGCTGCTGACTACAGGTCATCGAGAACCCTGCCTAAAAGTGTAACAGTTGTAATTGATTCGTTTCTCTGCTCCTCTGCTTGGAACGAGGTTGTTAACAATTACCATGTATGTATTTCTTTTTATGACAAGGATTTTGAATACAGTGGAACTCCGATTACCTGATCACCTATGGGACCGTCATTAAGGTCATGTTAGCGGGGTGGTCGCGTTAGTGAATTTTGATTCGCAGCAAGTTGTCGTTATATGCAGTCAAAACGTCTGCCTTTTTACTAAATTACCACAAAATGACATTATTTTTAATCAGATACTGCAGAATTAATTTAAACAACTGTAAGCACTGACGTTTATTTTATAAGATTGAGTTTTGTTTGCCACATTTTTTTTCGTTTGTGTGTAAGCTCACATTTAATCTTATTGTTTTGATAATAAAATAAATTTAACCTTATTAGTGTGGTGAAAATCCCAATTATTTAGCACCTGTGGTCGGAGTTAAATTTAAAGTTTTGGACCAAAATATGGCGGTCCTGGTCTGGAAACCGGGGTGGTCGCGTTATTAAAACAAAATACAATGCATTACCATAGTAAATTATTTGGGACCGCACTAAAGTGGTCCTGATAAAGAGGTGATCGTGTTATCGAGGTGGTCTCCAACCGGGGTTTCACTGTATTTACTGTATTTATATGTGCTGATTAAGCCTTGTACGCAAACTCAGAAATTGTTTCGATATATTTCTAATTGCTATCGTTGATGTTGCTATTGAAATTACACGACAGACACCACATTGGTGTTTGTGTTGGAGACAATCACTGGTCAAGTTACGCTCAACAGCTCCATTTGTTAACACAAGGTTCATTCACACAGGGACAACGTAGGGGGGCATTGCCGCTGTTAGATCCTACACGACGACTTTCTATTTTGCCGGAGCTAAAGGGTCGTTTGCTGATTTAAAAACCCAAGTCAAAGAATAGTACTGCCACTCGAGTACTGCCACTACTTATCACGATGGGTGTCCTGTTCTTGTTGTTTATTCATACAACCTTGCCCTAATGTTGTAAGTAGCCGCATATAATGTAGCCCGTATACGCTACAAGGCCAAAATGCAAAACTGTGTTTCAGTTCCTTAAAGAAAAAAATAGGACATAATCCTCGCAAAAGAAAATCATTGTACCTTAGAATGAAAAAAAATAGGTAGGTGCTCGCGATTGGGGAGGTGGCATACATTTGCCCACCGGGAAAACACTCCTGGATTCTATGGATAATTTCATTGAAATCGCGAACATTATTATTTCATAATTATTGGTCACTTGGCCGGCTACCATGTTTTATTTCTTATCTTTGCGGTTACCATAATTCGAATTTACGTTTACTTTAACTTTGAAAATCTAAACCAGTCGCATTCAGTCTACAAGGTCGTGGTGTTAGCAACTCTATTTCGGATATTGATTTTTGATTCTATTTTTCAGTGGCAAAACAAATAAGTTTTATTAAACAAGTATATACTGCGTACTGAACAAAAGATTGTGTAAAAAGGGCTGTGAATATTCAGTAAGTGTATTGCATTATAATTCGCCTTTTTTCAATCGTATTCAAATTTATTATTGTTTACAGAAAACGTTACTGTACGGAACAATAAAAGGGGATTCAAAATAAAACGTCCTCGTCAATCCGTCAAGTATCAGTTAATGAAAATCTCTAAGCCAATCAAACAAAGACAGTACACAGGATAATATAGACGTTTGGCAATCTGGCGGCTATATTCATTATAATTGTTACTTCCGCGGGTCGAGTAACGGGTTGCTATAATTTGAAAGTGTCGCGTATAAATAAAACAACAGGCTGTTTATGTCCTCTAGTTGTAATTGGCGGTCAGGTTTGATACGGATAAGGTTGTGGAGATAAAGAAATCAAATCTGTGATTTTACAAGTATTAATATATAAAAAAAATAAACATCACACACTCACCAAACTTAGGCTCTAACGGTACGAAAATTACGGTATCGGATAAAAATAGTATACTACAGACTCTACGGTAACTGATTTGAAAAGAAAGTTCTGAATCTGACATGCGGTCTAGTAGCGATTGCAACATAAACTCTCATTATTACGTGGTAATTCGGTTATGACGCAATTTATGCTGATTTACCATAGACGTCGAGAAAACATATACGCAAATGAATGAATAATGGGTCGAGATACCTTGCAATAATGTAAAACCGGGAGTACGAGACAGACAAAAACTTCGGTTAATTTTGCCGCCTTTTAATGTTACCGGGATAAGAAATAATTTAAAACTTAAGACCGTTTTAGATTTTATTGGCAAAAAATGGTTTTAGCTTTGTACTTGCATTAAACGCACAGTTTACTTGAAACTCAAAAATTATGGAAATATGAATAGGGATCAATAATAGGGCCCATGGTACCCAAAGGAGCAAAAGAGTAGCGACCCAAGCGGTAGATACTTACTTAATAACAAAAATTAACTTAGATTCTGTGAAATTGACCCCTGGTTAATCTTAATGCCCCAAACAATAACGTTACCGACTTCTGTGAAGGCCTGTTTCAAACCGTCGCAGGTTTATCAAATAACTGACCTCATAATTTGGGGAGACCTTAATTTACATTAGAACCCAAATCTGGACCGTCACCAACGCGTCGCCGCCAGAAACATAAAATCAAAGACAAGATAACCGTGTGTATAGGTGCATTCTTGGACTGAAAGATATTTTTCGGATAAAAATCCCAATGTAAGAAAATTTACACGTGGTCAACTCAATCCCTACTCAGCTAGACGTAGAGATTTTTTCTGACGTCGGGGCGCGTTAACCAAAAGTTTAATAAATGCGACATAGTACCCAGCGTCAAATCGGACCACGACATTGTAACTATGACCCTTCGGCTGTTTTCTTACAATCCTGGGAAAAAGTACTTGGAAGCTAAATGTCTCCTCATTGGACGATGCGATCTGTCACTCTAAAATTCAGGCAGCAATTGTTCCGCCCGTTGGTCTAACGGTTAAGTGCGTCGCCTTTCAATCGAAAGGTTGCAGGTGCGAAACTGGTCGCTAGCTAATCGGTTGTCATTGGGCAAGGCACTTTATGGACCATTGCCTAAACCCAGCGGATTAATTGGTTCTACCAAAATGAAGGAACGTGTCTATCATATACAACACACACACTGCAATAGCGTCGGTAACCCGACAGTGGGCGCGAGGTGATCTGACGATTGCCCGTGTGTTAACCCACCCCCCTTGGTTTTCAAATTCACGAGGATAAACATGAATATCCTATCCTATCCCATCCAATTAAAAACTAATCCCCCAGTTCATGATGTAAACGCCCATGTAGAATGGTACAAATGGTTATTTACAATCGAAATAATACCTATATGTCTACTCTGTTATACACCCAGATCAAAATGGTTTCATCAAAGGTCGGCGATATATTGGCCAAAATCAAACTATTATTTGCCATCGACAACTGCGAGGCAGAGAACATACCCGCCGCCATAATAAGTATTGACTTTAAAAAGCATTCGACCGTTATATTTACTGACGGAAAACACTAAGCTTTAAAACTGTTTTCCAAATATCCGGAAATGTACGACTGCGTCTTAACTTAACAAGTCATTATTAGCGTTTTATGCGGGAAGCCAAAAAGGATGCACGCATAAGCCATATTCCGGTGATGGTTTACAATGGCCTACAAACCGAATAAAGTATCTGGGCGTGAAAATCAATCCCTTTCACTGGAAACGCACAACTTATTATTTTATTAATCTTTCGTTGCCACTTAAAATTAGAAGCCTTTACACTCGCGGGGTCTTTGGGCCAAATATAGAAGATCCGCAACTACGGCTAACCCCCAAAGCCAAATCTAAAAAGCTCGCACTTTTTTATTTATTAATATTATTAATTTTCAGTTAATAAACAACTCGAAATGGTGATCTGGTCAACGTTCCATTTCGGATAATTGAGACTGAGCAGAACCTTCAAACAGAATGGAGTGGACATACAGATGTGCGGACTTACGAATTAAAACTAAAAAAACTCCCAATTAAAACAACCCAACTTTAAACTTAAACCAATTTTAATAACGAAAATTAGGGCAGAAAGGCGAACTGAAAAATGGAAATTTGGGAACAAATTTGGCTTTAAATGGGGAAAGAGGTAGTAAGGGGGAGGCGGAGGAGGGTTTTCTAATATTAAATTATCAAAGTTCGTAGCTGTAAAATAAATATATAAGTTAATAAGCCTCCACTACAAATCAAAGTGCAGTCAAAACCAACTACTTGGCACCGAAACCAACTATTAGTGTCAACTGAACGAAGTTAAAACTAAAGGACAAACCAATAAAACGGAAAAGCGAGAAATTAAGGAATTTAAATTAAAGTGTGAAGAAGCGTTTGGAGCGCTGGACCATGTTTGAAAGTTTCTTATAATGATGTGGGTGAGTGACCCTGTAGTTAACACACCGCCCCCAAATGATATATGTTCACAGATTCATTTATTTTAAAGAAATACGGGGTCATCCCGTTTATGTTGGGGGCCCCATGCTAGCTCGTAGCGGTGTCGGCTACTATTTGGACTTGACGTTTCGGACTTGACGTTCGAACCCTTCACTCTTCGTACAGCTCTCTCTCGATCAGGATAGACTTCGATCACCCGCGCCTTCGGCCATTCACCTCGCTTGCTCTGTTCGTCGACCATTAGAACCAAATCTCCTTTTTTGAAATTTGGAACTGGGTTTAACCATTTTTACCGTTGTTGGAGTAATGGCAAGTAAGTTTTGGTTAACGAACACTCCTGGAGAATATGACGCTTCGATGGTACAGGTTAAAAATGACATGGGCGAGAGTGCGTTCAAATCTCTCTCTATTTTAAAGAAATACAGGGTCACCCCTTTTATGTTGGAGGCCCCCTGCCAGCTCGTAGCGGTATCAGCTACTACCTGTATGGCTGCTCGTAGCAGCGCCGTTAAAGTACTTTTTTTGGCACGGCAGTGTTGAGTGAACATAATTGTATGTTGGAGTAGGGCCATAATGGTAAAGTGTCACTACAGGTCACGGGCCGAATTGAAAGCACCCAACCGAGATACCCTCATGACAGCGGTGGAAAAAACAACAGTATGTGTGCGTTACTTGTAGGGGGAGTCACGCCAATTCCAATAGCATAGTTTACGTATGTTTCTGACATATTCGGACTTCGACGTTCGAACACTCACTCTTCGTACAGCTCCCTCTCGATCAGGATAGACTTCGATCACCCGCGCCTTCGGTCATTCGCCCCGCTTGCTCTGTTCGTCGACCATTAGAACCACGTCTCCTTCTTTGAAATTTCGAACGAGATTTAACCACTTTTGCCGTTGTTGGAGTAATGGCAAGTAAGTTTTGGTCCACTGCGCCCAAAATCTGTCTGTCAGGTATTGCACAGCCAACCACGATTTTTGATAACCATCCGCTTTAACGAACACTCCTGGAGAATATGACGCTCCGATGGTACTGGTTAGAATTGACATGGGAGAGAGTGCGTTCAAATCTCTCGGGTCGTTGGTTACCGTTGTCAGTGGGCGATTGTTCAAGATGAACTTTATTTCCACCATGAAGTTATGCAGCGCATCATCGCCCAGTATTCTTTCCGCCGTCAGATGGCGAAGCAGCTTTCGAATCGTACGTATGATTCGTTCCCATATGCCACCTTGGTGACTTGCCAAAGGTGGATTAAAGTGCCATTGAATTCCTTTTTGGATTAACGCATTGTTGATGCTACTCTGATTAAAGGTTTGGGTTTGCTGTCGGAGCTCCTTCTCGGCACCAACGAAGTTTAGTCCGTTGTCACAGTACATGTCTCTAGTTGCGAACCCACGTCTACATGGGTCAGTCTACATGGGGGTAAAGGAGCCTTAATTTCTTTGCCAACTTTCGCTATGCTGAATCGACATTGCCTACACGAGTTTAAATAATATCGAACACTATAGAATGCCCTCTGACAATCCAGAAACGTTCCCGTATTGCCGCTAAGACGTGTTGAGTACCCGAATGACCGGCAACGACATGGTAATGTTTAACAATAAGCGATGTGACAAAATGGCGACTAAGCAATATATTTGGATGCTTCACTTCATTATCAAACGAAGAAAGCTCTAAACGACCACCAACTCTTAAAACACCCTTCATCAAAATAGGACGGATTCTGAACAAAGGACGAGAGCGCTTATACGAAACACACGGCCGAGACACAGCGGCCAGGGCTGAAATAAAGTCTGGAAAATCATCAAGGGACGCAATAATATCTGAGAACGACTCTAACTGTTTGGAGTGCTGTATAATGATTTGGGTGACTCTGTGGTTAACAGAACTCAAAATCTACAAATGCATTCTACTACAGAATAATATCGGTGACGCACGATGGCGCTATTAAGCCATAAGCAAAAATAGAGTAGCTTTCCTGGGCTCTCCTAGAACGTTCGGGTGGCCGAATGGTTAACGCAACCCGATTCATATACCAATTCCCTATATAAAAAAAAACGAAATGTGACGAGGCCGTCATAGGATCAAAACTAAGCACGATAAAAAATCCTGGGCTCTCCGTTTACTCGGAAAATGCTCACACGAATATATAAATGCAAGCTAGAAACAAAATTACGATCATTCCAAATAAAACCTCACAATCACAGTATAAATTCTGCCCGAATATAAACAATTATATCAGATAATATTAATCAAGCACAGAGACGCGCCGAACGTACGAAAAGTGAGGGGATGCGACGGTTGAAAGCTAATCAATTTTTTAACATTGATTTGCCTTAGAATGTGTTTTTTGGACATTTTAAACGAGACGCTTAAAAGTCTCGAGTTTGAACCGATTCGTCATAATTAGTAAAAGTTTTAATGAATAATTTGGAAACCTCGCGTTCGTCGCGATGATTTCATGCGGGCAACGCCATTAGTATGTATGCACCTGGCCGTTCATAACGCTAAGGTGGATGGACTGGCCTAACTTCTCCGACGGATAGACTATAAACAGCATCCGACTTCATAACTCTAACTTTAAACACAGCGACAGTGAACTAATATAAACGCATGGAGAGGTCAGTCCAGACTTTGAAGCCTTGTATATAGACGCAGCAAGCGACACAACCTGACATGGTGTACGAAAATAGTGGAAACAAAACAGAATTTGGGCTTTTATAATGTGCAAACGGATATACAGGCGAATAATGAAAGTATATCGAAACGGTGTTGGGGTGGGAAAATGAAAGCACTATGTTAAACCGAAGCGGTTTCAAGTTGAGTTCGGGAAAGAGGAAATTCGAGAATCGTTTAATAAATAAAATCTCCAGCTCAAAACAAAATAAAACTAGTAAATAAAGTGTATAAACTTCTCGTGTTCTGTAATGTTGACTCTAGAGATAATCTTCTATTAGCATAAAAATCGATGCGATGATGCAAGTTGTTTTTCGACCTCTCACTTTAAAAGTGCTAAGACGTCTTCGCAAGATAGATGCGCTTTCGGTAAGGTTAGGAGAAACGCACTACCCGTATTATGTGCTCTAGTGCTATAAAGTCTCTTTAGAGGTATACACAATATGAGTATTTATAGTGGTCAGTGGCTGTTGTTCGGCCCTATATAGATTAAACGTTTATAGCCTACCCATCCTATAACAATTCCTTAGCTTCCGGTTAGGTTATAACCGTTCGGTTTGCAACCAAAGGACCGAGTTATAAAATAATTTAATTGGGAAGTCAAATGATCTTCGCAGGTATGCGCGGGACCTTTATGTTATTTCTCTGTCGTGCTAGAAATATATCACTGGGATAATATGAGAATTCAAATAGAAACAGAAAATCGTATTACTCGGTAGTAGTGCGGTTATCCGGCACAGTCTCCAGTCTCATCCGCTGGAGGGAATGTGTAAAGGTTGTCGGGGTACGTAGAATAAGTGGATTGTACGCTGTGGAGATACTCGTGGAGAGTGTCCTGCCAACATCCACCTAGTATGGATACTACCCAAAGTGGGTTAATTTCCACATTGACTTAGGGTTTCGGTCTAAGACCACCAACTCGCGTTTAATGCACCAATTTTTTTGGCTTAGTTAGTAAGTAACTAAAAAGTCGTTTTAAAATCAATTTTCAATATACACGAAAGTTTTATATGCGGAAGCTAAGGTATTTATGACAGAAAATCTGGTCCGTTTCCTTTTTTTTAAATATTAAGCAAACTTCGCCTAACCGTGTATGTAAGGATTGTGTGGCCCTGGTCCATCTTACACCTGCACCGGATCACTAAGAGCGACGCGTGTATCTCTTTAATAACTCGTGCGAACACGCTCACCTTACGATGATAATACGCGAGAGTAGGCTAACTAATATTTCTTTAATATATCAAAGTCTGCTATCAAATAAAAGCAGAAAGGGAAAATTGTTTCAAAACTCCATAACACGCGTTTTGCATAATTATATTTCCACATAAAAAAACTCGATGATTTATTGTTGTTTTTTTGTTGTTTAGCTTTGTTGAATCTATGCCTTTTTTGCCTGGAATTGTTTTTTTAACCCCCCCCCCCCCCCTTTTACAAATAAGGAAAACCGTATTTGCACTAAACAAAACAATTTTGGTTTTATTTAAATTTATATCAATCCGCGATCAGCTGTGGTGGTCTACGCGCGCTTTTAACGTAATACCAATCCGCTCGTTGATATAATGCTACCATTGTTACAGCGAGTTAAACGATTTCTGCCTCGTGTAAGACAGGACTATTTGTGCTAGTTTGTGTAATGTACGCAGTCCTCTAAATATCTACCAGGCGAAACAACACGGAATTCAAATATTTTGTAGTGGTTACGCGAGAGTTAAAAAAGCTAACCGGTTTTAACTATAATAAATAATTTTTGGCAAAGCGTGTGTGAAAGGATTGTTTGGTCCTGGTCCCCTTGCACCTGGTCGAAAACAGTAGGCGCGTGTATCTTTTCGATGACTCGTGCGAAAGCGCTAAAAAACATTATTTTTTTAATATATATTGTAAAGTTCCGCTATTAGTTAAAACAGAAAATAAAACTGAAAGAATTAAAGTTTCTAAGTCTAGTTATAATAGTAAGTAATATTATGGTATTCGAATTATTTTTTAAATTGAGGTTGGTGTTTGGGTTAGCTCTGGGGTTTAGATTACTGTTAAGGGTTGGATTGGAATTATTTCCAAAGTGTTAGAAGCAGTTTTCCGCCTTTCCTCTTTCCATTCTTTTAGTGTTGCCCGTTAGACCCATAACTGCGGAGATCAAAGCGCAACTACGTAATGACGCAATGAGATATCCTAGACGGCGCACACCATATAACCCGTTGGAATATAACAGTAGTTTCACCAATTATTCCACACTAGTAATGAAAGTGGAATGGTTTACGTCCTAGAAGACCAATTTTTGTATGAGGACCTTTACTCCAATCCGGAAGGTTAGAATCCTGCCGGAACATAAAATATTTTCTGGATTGGGTCGGCCTATATAAACACAACCTTATTGTAGACGCGTAAATCACTGACTAGCGACTTTTTTATTCTTATATTGTAAATGGGCATATAAAAAACTAGGAAACTTAATACCCGTGGTGCGTTTCTCCATACCGAAAGCACTGGCTATCATGCGAAAGCGTCCAACTTTTTTTTTAAAGTGGGAGGGCGGAAATACAAAATGCATCATAGCATAACAACAACACACTCTTATTATTAGTCTTATACACTTTAAAAGTATTTTTCTCTCTGTGTTTTCGCCGCGCAACGCAATAAATACGCGCTCGAAGGTTTCTGCCATATATAGACAAATAGGAATGCATGAAAAGTGCTTTTCAATGCTTAATGAATGTGGACGCCGCGAATATATAGATAAAAAATACCCACCCCACTTGTGCACGTTTTTCTGCATTTTCCGACGCCTAAGCCTCAGACTATAGATAACTTGCATTAATTAACCTAAGTAACTTGCTTCCCGAACATAACTGTATATTGAATACAATTAAACTAAATCAAGAGTTAGTATTTGAATTTGAGATTTATACTTTACAAATCGCGGCTACCATTATAATTAGTAGGGATTTTGTGCAGAGTGAACTATAGACTTTTCGCTGCGCAGCTCGCAAGAGATCGTGAGGCAGCTTTTGGCAGCAAGCTTAGCCAACGCAAACGCATCCAAAAAGAAAAGCTCGAGCCCACACATGTGATAATTTATGAATTTAGTCTTGTTAGAAACTTTAACCAAGGTGAATATGACGCCATCAAATTATATATGTTAATTAAACGCATATATATTATTTGTGAAGGAATTTCTTTAAACATAAATTTAAACCGAATTAAACATGATTTATTAACTTTAAATCCCATTTGATGCAACAATAATGCGCATTGTTGCGTAACTATATTGAATGACTATTGTCACTGCACAATATACATATGTATTATAAGTGCGGGTTTAAAACTTAATATTTTTAATTAGTCAACAACAGTCCGCCTTTCATCACGTGACCATTGTAAAATATTCAACCCAACAAGTTTCGGCTGCGCAACCAGTCTTCGCTGACTAGCTTCATAAAATATACTCCAACGATTATTTAATTAAGAAAATCAAATGTGAAAAAGCTGTAAGTGAGTGTTTATCATATTTACTCGGTCACATATAATGTCTGAAATAAGATTAAAAACACAACAAAAGTGCTGTATATTTCTAAATCCACGTTATATGCTTCATGTGCATTAACATATTCCCAGCGAAAACAAATGACACATGCTAGAACTAACATAGAGCTTATATTAAATTGCTTCGGGGTAAATAAATCATTCTCCTTTTGTTAATATAAAAACGCATTGAATTGCCAATGATTATACAAAACCATTGATTGAGTTTAGTAAGATAGGTGCACCGGCCCGTAAATGTAACAGCTCCTTCCAATATTTAGGATTACCATGGTTTACACGAAATATCATTCCGCAGGTTAAATAACGCATTTATTGCTTTAAACAGAGAACAGCAGGATGAACGGAAAACAAACATTTCGCTGCGGAGTTCTGTCGTTAAACAGTTTAAACACGCTCAGAATTGATGTCTCGCTGTTTTAGCTCAAACTGTGTACATTGTATGTGCGTGTGACGACCCAATGTATATGAAACATATAGGACTTGGTATAATATTGGTATATAACTTACCGCGGCTTGTTCTTCCAGGTCCATTTCAGCTTCTCACACTTTGAGCTTGAAGCCTCCGCAAGACACAGGAAAGCAAAATCAGTGCTGGTACCGTATTGGCGAGCACCTAAATATATAAAGTTTATATATCTGGTCGCAAATTTCACGTTGTAGAGCAATATTCCACACTATGTTAGAATTAGTGCTGTACATTATATCGATAATCGCGATATAATCAATTTCACTCAGCTACGATACTAATATCGCTAATATCATACCACACGCTTTGTTTTATGAGGGAAACTTAACCTAACACGTCTTTTTGTATAGTAAAAATAGTGTTTATTCACTCACAAATGCATTGTTATGTCGAAAACCTATTGTAACACTTGCAATTGTGATGTAATGATCGTTCCTACGCCTATTATTGTGTATTATTAGGGGTGGTATGTTTATAATATTTTTCATTTATAATTACTTCATTAGGCCAAGGTATCATACATTTGGATTTATACAAGCTAACTTTTCTTACTTACAAACATAGCATGATATAGGTTATATTACGTAATATAAAGTTCAACAACCGCCTTGAGAATGGTGTATTGTGTAATTGAACGTGTGGTGAATCGATGTGTTCGGGAACTTATATAATTGTTTGGGTATAATGATTACGTATATTGTTTGTAGAACACGTATGTGAACGTATTTTTACTTACAAGTAATTTGCGTCGTATTTACGACGAGTATACACGCCCTTTGTATTTAAAACGCCTGTCATTATCGCAATTAAAATAGGCGTCAAAAAGTCTCCCCTCCTTGCTATATATTGTTTGTATGTAGCGTACAAAATATATGTCACCAATCGCGTAACTATGCGCTGCATTCTCAGTAAAAGAATACAGCTTACAGAATAATATATTGCTGTGCTTCTATAGTCTATATTCTAAATTGTATACTGTAAGTTACTGGAGCCAGACATCGGACAGGCGCCGACTTTACAAT
>CH003147.1:139897-162416 GCA_000149265.1 Ciona savignyi
CTTTACACTTTGTGCAGGGAATCCAGAGGAAAAGTGAAAGATTACTCGCCTCTCTAAGTCGAGGTATACCAAGTTCTAATTATATAAGATGCTATTATTATCTTCGGTCTAATCTACCTCTTTTACAGGAACCCCAGGAAGTATCGTCGACCACCTGCTTGTCACAGCCGCTTCGTGTTTGATCGTTTCCACCGTTGATTAAATTGTTTCTGCGTGGTGGATTGGGTTAATATCAATTAATAGTTGTTTATCAGGATTTTGTTATTATTTCACAAGTCTCTATTTGAACTTAGGGTGGTGTTAGTTACAAATACACCTTGTGTGTTAGTTACAATTTAAATAGATTTCTTGCTCGCATTTTTCTTCGCTTGCGCTTCTGGATGTCAAAATGTAGCTGGGCAGCAATGTTAACGCTTCAAACCATCACGTGGATATCAATCATGCACACAATTCTACGGCTGAATACGACGCGTCTCACCTTTGCACACGAAACACCAGCGAGGACCACAGATCGCCTCCTCTGCCACAAGTCCCGTCTGTTGCTCTGCTGATTGAATAGTTTTCCCCGCAGGAGATCTCCGTTGCAATTAAGTTACAAATATATTTGTTATCAATAGCTTAGTCAACTATCAATGTTTTTCCTTATGTGCTGCAGTACACAACTTCCAACCCAGGTAATAAATGGCTGAATGAGATGTTAAATTTTAGCACAGAAACGCGCAAACACCCTCGTAATTGCCTTTTTCTCCTTTAGCCCAAAGTTGACCTCATATCCTATAGACAACGCAACAATGTCGATCGCTGTGTTTGAACAAAGATATTTGTGGTTTGACAAAATATTCTTCCAAATTTGAACGGCCGATTGTCATAAGAACATAAGTTACATTGATGGTGGTCAATATTCCACCTTGTTAAGCTGTTACTCTCTGTTGAATGCTATATGTTTCGATTATATATTTGGGGGTATTGCGTGTATAAGATACAATAATTGACGGTTTGATCTGGTGTAGAAAAAGGGGGATGATCGTACATGAAGGGTCGTTAATATATTTTTTTACTGAGCCAAGTTACGAACCCATGAAGTGCTCGTCACCAGGACCGTTTTTTTTGTATATTAGTCGGTATATGTATCGGTCACGTTCACCATACGACCACACGACTGTACGAACGGTCGGTACTATTAGGTGGACCAGGGGTCGGGTCGCCGGACAAACATCCAACGGACAAAGAAACACATGGATAGAAATTTATATCAATTTGTTTTACGTTTAAAATTTGCCACACGCTTGGCTTTTTTGTTTGATTAACCAGTTGGTACATTTATTTTATTACGTAATAATTGCGATTACCCTGTAGTTGCCACGGTTATCGTTTATTTTATGAGTTACTTACCTGGTTTTGTTTGTGTTACAGTAATAACCCAAGGTATTAGTTTATTTCAACTTTAATAAAGTGGACTTACAGTGCAATGCAACGGGAGAAACGAAGCTCAGTTTAACAAAAAGTGAATTGATAACGGAAAGCATACCTCGTCGTGTCAGCGGTTTTGTCGGAAGAGTGATGTCGAATCTGAACTCGTCGTCTTGGACGCACCAATTGATGCCCAGCACACGTTCATGTACCTATCCTCCTAGCGGAATATCTTGTATCACATCACGGCAGTACTTGCGGATAGCCACTTTGTCAGGTAAAGGCGACGTTTAACTAATCTCTCCGATACAAACTGAAATCACAAAAAAACTGTCACTCAAATTCAAAGGAAGTCTTGGATTTCTTCACAATTTAAAATTTAAGCTTGAGTCTGCAACCTAACATCAAAACCGGCCAAAATTTTACTTTGAGCCCATACCCCTTCATACATGAGCAACTTTTTTTCCCGCAGATTCTTTCGTAATTATTATTGTTGACCCAAATCCAAATAACGTGCTATATGTAGGCCTATAGCATTGTGTTATCTGACAAAGTTTATCTAAAATTTTATAATAATATTAGAGTGGAACCCCGCTTACCTGACCATCTATGGGACCGTCATCAAGCGGTCGCGTTAGCGGGGTGGTCGTGTTAGCGAATTTTGCTTTAAAGCTAGTTGTCGTCATATGCAGCCAAAACGTTTGCCTTTTTACTAAATGTTTACTAAATACCATTATTCTTTTGCCAAAAAAATTTAAACAACTGTAGGTTCTAAATTTTATCTTATTAAATTCAGTTGTGTTTGCCACAATTTTCTTTGTGTGTGCGTACGCGCTCATGTAATCTAATTGTTTTGATCACAAAAATAAATGTGAACTTATTATTTTGGTGACAAAGGCACAATATTTGGCACGTGTGGCCGCTTTAGCGGAGAAAAATGGCGGTCCTGGTCTGGAAACCGGGGTCGTCGCGTTATTGAAACAGAATGCAATGCATTACCATAGTAAACTAGAGAGTGTCAACCACGGGTTTAACCACCACTATTTGTAAAACACCTTTTGTATGCCATATATTCATGCTACAGGGTCCCTAACCACATTTTATATTTTATACACTGAGTATGTAGATTGTTTCTGCAAGCATAAACGCATGGGTCCCATAGTTATTAAACCAAACTTCTTTTCCATGTGAAAGTAAAAAAATATACGTCTTAAATTTTCGAACATTTCTCCACAAATGTTTTAAATTAAAGCTTCCTTTTAAGCGCTGTATTGAAATAAAGCTGAATTCCCAAAACAGCCCGATTTAGTTTTTCGTGGTTTCAGGGAATTACTGGGTTTAGTAGATAAGTTTCTACTGGGTTTATTACGTAAGTTTCTGTTTTAACATATTGTGGGTTACGTTATATAACAATTCTTATGTTTTAATCTGATTTGTCGATCTCCTTGTCGTGATTTGTCGATATCCTTGTTGGAGATGTCAGTACGATATGGTATACCTGTTACAATCATAATTCAGGAACATATCTCCGTTTTTAAAGGAATTACCCTAATAAATGTTTTCTTTCTTTTAATTGGAACAGAGTGTTTAATGGTCTTACATTTTACCAAATCTGATTCAAATTGGAGCTGCCGTTCAAACAATATGCGCAAAAAAGCTAATTTTTTAGAAAAAATTCCGCTTTGGTTTTTAAAGTCTCAGGGAAATTTATTATCCAAAATTTTAGTTTCTAAATATCTAGCCCATGTTGTATAACAAATAACAATGTTTGATTGCGCATACATTTTTTCTTCTTGTAGATGTCGGGTCGACATTGCATGCCTGTAACAATCATGATTTGACAACAAAAGTTTATTTTTTAGGATATTTCCCCAAGTAATTTTTTTATTTCTTTTAATTGTTAAATCAGTTACTAATGCACTTACATTTTATCAAATATGATTCAAATTGGAGCTACCGTTCAAGCGCTATGCGCAAATAAGCTATGTTTTTAGAAAAAAATACCGTTTTGGTTTTTAACGTGCCGGGGGAATTCCCCTGGATTTATAACCCAAAATTTTGGTTTCTGCATATCCAGACCATGTTGTCAAAAAATAACAAAGTGTCATTGCGATTTTACTATTAGCTTCTGGTAGATGTCGGCGCGACATGGCATGCCTGTCAACATCATGATTTGACAACAAAATCTTATTTTTTAGGGTATTTCCCTAGGTAATTTTTTTATTTCCTTTTAGGTGTTAAATCGACTACTAATGCACTTACATTTTATTAAATATGATTCAAATTGAAGGTACCGTTCAAACGCTATGCGAAAAAGAGCTATTTTTTTAGAAATATACCCGTTTTGGTTTTTAACGTGCCAGGGGAATTTCCCTGGATTCATCACCCAAAATTTTGGTGTTTGCATATCTTGATCATGTTGTCAAAAAAATAACAAAGTCTCATTGCGATGTTATTATTTCTTCTGATAGATGTCGGGGCGCCATGCCATGCCTGTCACAATCGTGATTGGACAACAAAATCTTATTTTTTAGGGTATTTCCCTAGGTAATTTTTTTATTTCTTCTGAGAGTTAAATCAGTGACTAATGCACTTCCATTTCGTTAAATCTGATTTAAATTGGAGCTATCGTTCAAGCGCTATGCGCAAAAGAGCTATTTTTTTAGAAAAAAATACCGTTTTGGTTTTTGACGTGCCAGGGGAATTCCCCTAGATTTATCACCCAAAATTTTAGTCTGTGCATTTCTAGACCATGTGGTCTAACAAATTACCAAGTTTCGTTGTGAATCCATTACCCCTTTTGGTAGATGTTGGGTCCACAAATCATACCTGTCAAGCGTTTGACGAAAAAAAAAAGCTAAAAATACGGACAAAAACAATATGTGTCCCATTTTTCCAAATGGGACCCATAATTAGAGTAGCGGTTCGAGCGCTATGCCCAAAAAAAGCTATTTTAAAAAAAATACCGTTTTGGTTTTTCCTCTCCCAGGGGAATTCCCCTGGGTATATTACCCAAAATTTTGGTTTCTGCATATCTAGACCATGTTTTCTAACCAATGACAAAGTTTCATTACGATTCCATTACCCCTTCTGGTAGATGTTGGAGCCACAAGCTATGCCTGTCAAGCGTTTGAAGAAAAAAAAGAAAAAAAAACGGACAAAAACAATATGTGTCCCATTTTGTCAACTGGGACCCATAATTATTTGGGACCGCACTGAAGTCGTCCTGATAATGAGGTGGTCGTGTTATCGAAGTGGTCTCCAACCGGGGTTCCACTGCATATGTGTCGTTTGGTATCGTGTCGACTTATCAGAATAGAACTAGGTACTGTTACATGTTTTATCTTGGTACGTGATTTTGGTGCGTGCGCTGGTTACTTGATGTGGCCCTAGTAATCATTTCTTTGAGAATAATTACCTGTCGCATTTATCGTTATCTTACCCGCCAAAAACCGTTAGCGTTTACCGCCCATTTCATTGTATATACCGTTGCATTGTGTTTTAAAGTTAGTTGTGATTTTATACTGCTTATGTGAATACAAGCATTTTATACATATATTGTTGAGAGCTGCTGACTACTGGCTATCGAGAACCCTGTATAAAAGTGTAACAGGTACACTTATCTAATATACATATAGAGTTGGTTATCGGTTCCCCATTATGTCATTTAATTACAGCCATATTCCCTATTACTTAGCGATAGGAGAGCAGTAATTATAAAGGGAGACTTTCTACGCCGGCAATTTTTGCAACACTTTTTCTGATTCGTCACTGTTGATACCCAATGTGCGCGGCAAATGACGTGTGGCCTTTTCTAAGTAAACATCTTAAATTTTATTGATGGCAATAAACTGAGGGAATGCCTATTTAGCCTATTAACAGTAACCCGACGGTGGGCACGAGGTTATCTGACGATTGCCTGTGTGTTAAGCCTCCTTGGTTTTCCATTTACAGGGATAAACATGAATATCCTATCTTACCCTATGCTATTTCTTTAAATGATAAAAGCGCAATATTTGTTTTGCACCTAATTTAATTTAATGTCTTTCTATGCGAGTTTGTGAAACGATTTATCGCTATTGGTGGAATGTCATTGTTACTTCGGCAGCTGAAGTAACGGGTTGCTTAGGTTTGAAAATAAATCGTATCGATAAATGAACAAACAGTTTGTGTCCTGGAATTACAATTTGCGATCAATCAAGCACTAGACTACCAACTAAAAAGTGGAAATTTGGAAGTACACACTTTTTTATTAATCACTTTCGCTAGGCTAATTAATGATTAGCTGTTAATCAACCACATCGTTATCAAGAATTGCGATGGATTTTTCAGTAGCGTCCATATCTCATTATTTCCGCTTTTAGAAGTAACATTGTAGTTCTAATTTCGTACCTGGTATCTTCAAATCATGTAGACGCATCTCTTTGGACAAGACATCTTAAATAAACGTTGCCATAACTTTAAACAGTCACACACCACACGCTACTAGTTCATATCGCAAATTTGAAGGCGAAAAGAAACAGATCACGTGGTGCAATAAGACACAATTAAGAGCGAACGACACATTTATGCGCGGGAAAAGGTGTTGCTCAATAAGAATTTCTAAAACAAAATATTATATTTCTAAAACAATGTTATACATATAAAATGTTCACTTATTTTCTTAAATAACTGTTATACAAAAATAACACATATTTAAACAAATTGTTCTACTCTTTTGATTACGTGTTAAATTCGGCGGACTGGTTGCTGTAGGACTGAAGTCATGAAAAGTACAAAAATAATCAATAAATTTACCAAAATAATAAATTATTTTCCCACACAAAATGATAATTTAAATTTAAAACAAAGCGCTTCTTTGGTTCTGTAATCCTGCCAACAAGACAACAACGTATTGGGGTTTTAGCTGGTTTATGTCAGCTCGGCCATGTGTGGCTGAATCAGGGGTGGGCAACATACGGCCCGCGGGCCGGGTCCGGCCCGTGAAGGGATTTTGACCGGCCACCAGACTGTATCTAACAATAACCTCATGTAATGTGGACCAGGTCCGGCACGCTGTCTGTATCCAACCACACTCTGTAATGTGCATTATTCCTAAAAGTTGCCTATCGCTCTTCTCTTACCGCAGTGTTACTGCGAGCTAGAGAAATAAACAATTACCTTAGTGAACAAACAATTGTATTAGCCCACTTTCCCACTTTTTAAAGAAACATAAGGTCAAAGCAAACAGCGTTGTAAACATCACCCACTGCTGGATACTTGTTTAACAACGTGACTGTTAGGGTTAAAAATTTTTTAGTTGTTATTAGTTATATTTAAATTCTAAATATAAAGGGATTTTATAAATTATTAAGGATTATTAACCATGAAATATCTTAAGAAACGTAAATTTAAAAGAGAGTGTCGAGAATTTAACAAAGATTGGATAACGAAATGTTTTTTACAAAGATTATGTTCAATGTATGGTCAAAGTGTTGCGGTATTAAAAGAGCCTAACATTAGTCGTTATTATTTGATGAAACATGTAAACTATATGTCAATAATATAGTGAATAGATATGTGGTTAAGTTAGTGAATATTATTCATCTAATAATCCGGCCCACCAAAGACTTTATTTTCCCACATCTGGCCCGCCGACTATAAAAGTTGCCCACCCCTGGGCTAAATCGTTCAAACGCCACAGACAAAAATTAGGCTATGTTTTTTTCTAAGGATTATCGCGAGTGGGCCATATATGTAACACCAGAGTATGGCCAGCCATAGAATATACGAACATAACACATACATATAAGGTTGGATTATGTTTGAACGGTTATATAAATCAAACATATGCCGGTCGATCCTGATAACCGGCCATAGATAGTTCGAAGATACTTCGTGACTGGCGGGTGGTGTCACGTGCCCTAGGTTTTTAAGCAGTTGTTCAACAAATTATCTCCCTATATCTCCAATGCAAACTGACCTCTCATAAACAGTTGCCACTCTAAATTCTAAAATAGAAAGTCTTAGATTTTTCCACAATTTAAAATTGATGCTTGGATCTGCAATCTAAACTCAAAACCCTCCAAAATTGTACTTAAAAAATACATTGGGATAAACATGAGTCGCCTATCCTATCCTATCCTAACGCCAGTGCGCAGTCTAAGCACATGCTGCTTTCGGCCAAACAAACATTGATGTATCATCACCATTGTCACTTAGCAAAATACCTGTTTAAAAAGTGTACAGGACAACGGATAGAATATTATTGTATAACTTTATGATTCCAGTTGTATTCCCGAGGTTTAAAAATTGTTTAGACGCTTCCACACGATATATGCTTTTTCGGTATGGATAAACGCATTACGGGTAATTATGTGACATTTCTTTTTTAAAGTTTTTCTAAAGGCATATACATTTTTTAATTTAAAATATTATAGTCGCCAGTAGGTGTTGTACGCATATACTAGGCCTGTATAATTGGTGAAACACAGTTATATTCCAACGGTTTGTTTGTGCGCACATGGGAAATCTTGTTGTAATTACCTATTTTCGCTTTAAATACAATTTTTACTTTATGTTTTCAATATATAGGAGACCTATTAACTAAGAAAAATAAGTTCCCTTTCACTATCGAGCAGGTGCAAGTTGGACCAAGGCCAGTCTGATTGTTTTTTTTAAAGTTTTTGTCTCATTGCGACGTATGATAATAAAACGAAGCAATACCAAAGCGAAGGTGCAACCAAATATATACGCAATACGCCATACGGTACATATTCGATTATAATAATAAATATTTTATATTTTTACGTTTTGCCACAAACCTTATAAAAATTCAAAATGTTGTATGATTAAGTTTTCACTATACTTTAGTTTAAACATGAATATCTTATGAATCAGTTCGTGCGTGCGACCCCGTCCATGATTTGCCTTTTGTTTGCACTAGGTGGAAAGCGAAGCCGATTTCATGACTCGGTTATAGGAAGGACCTGATACTTGATCTCAACGAACCGCACCATGAGGAACCGAAACTAAAGTCGTTTACCTTTGTGTGTGGCTCACCCAAACATACAACGTTATTGAAATTAAATGAACGAAGAGCGACACATAATATATATGAGTTGCTAGCGACCTAGCGTCCACATTTAGTAGGTTGGTTAATCAGGTGCAAGTTGGGAGGTTTGTGCTCTAAAGTTAAGGAGTATCTCGTGCTGAGGCTTATATGTCATTTTCGTCCGTTTCCTTATTTCACTTTTATTGGGGAATGCTTTAAAAATTTGGTTTAAATTTGGTAAATTTACCCAGTTGACCTACCCAAAGTGAATAAAAAGAATGGTCGTTTTATTTTTAGCGATTCCGCCATTGCTACGTATTAAACATGGGTGTTATATTCAACATTTTTAACTGACTAAACACTCGTTCCAAACTATGTCGGTCATCCGTTTTAGTTTATTTAAATTATGGTAAATCTCATTCGGTTTAACCACCAAACCAGTGGTTTCAACATCTGGATCAACGCTTTTCTATTTCGCTCTATAAAACAAAAACAGAAATACAAACCAAACTAGGGAATGTCAACCACATGTTTAACCACCACTATTTTTTAAACATATTTTTGTATGCCATATTTTCATTCTACAATCACAAATTGTATTTTATACACCGAGTATCCAGTTTGTTTATTTAAGCATAAACGCATGGGTCCCTATGTTATCAAAACAAACTTCGTTTTTATGTGTTATTAAAAAAAGAATAATCGTCTTATATTTAAGTACATTTCATCACAAATGTTTTAAATAAAAACTTATTTTCAAGCGCTGTATTGAAGAAGTGAAGCGAAATTCAAAAAACATAGAAATATTTAGTTTTTTTATGGCTTTACGGCATTCTCCAAGGGTTTACTACATAAGTTTCTGTTTTTACATATGTGCGTCATGTTATCTAACTATTATTAAAGTTTTAATCCGATTTGACGGTTCTTTGTTAAAGATATTATTGCGATGTGGCAGGCCTGTCACAATCATGATTCAGGAACATATCTTCGTTTTTAAGCGAATTAGCCTAATTAAATGTTTTCTTTGTTTTAATTGGCACACAGTGGCTATCGGTCCAATGTTTTACCAAATTTGATTAATATTTAAGCTGCCGTTCAAGCGCTATGCCCCAAAAAAGTTAATTTTTTAGAATAAAATACCGTTTTGGGTTTGGACGTTAGGTGAATTTCCCTGGATTTATCACCCAAAATGTTAGTTTCTTCATATCTAGACCATATTGTCTAACAGAACACAAAATTTTATTGCGATTCCATTCCTCGTTTTAATAGATGTCGGGGCGACATTTTGATATTTAAATATCTAGACCATGTTGTCTAATAAATGTTAAACTTTCATTGCGATTCCATTACTCCTATTGTTAGATGTAGGGGCGACATGGCATGATTGTCAAAATGCTGATTTAGAAACAAAGTCTTATTTTTACGGTATTTCCCTATGTATTTTATTAAGTTTAAAGTTTACGAACGAGGACGATATCTTGTTGAATATAATGGCCAAGCAAAGGAGCTGTCAAATTTAACTTGCAGTGAAAATCCTAATATTTCTCGTCTTCTGTCGGAAGGTGGTCCTATCATAGCTATATGTCTTGCACTCGAAGTTTGGAGTACAACGCCACCAACTTTACACCAGGCGACGCAACGTTCGAAATTAAAGCAAAGAAAAAGAAAGCGGAACTAATTCGTCGGCAACTGAAGTCTGGTTTGATGCTTAACTCTTTCCGTCCCAACTCGCCATATATGGCGAGTTGGTGAGAAAACATGGTATCCCGCCTGTACATAAATGAATGCAAATCTAAAAAACGATTTCTCTGCAATGCGTAATGGTAGAGAACTTGCCGAGAAGCTCTTTTTGTTAAGCAAGTCTTTCTTTACATTCTCTGTGAATTTCGTGCCGTTGAGAAAAAAAGGAGAGCGTTGGTGACGTTTTCGCAGCAGGCGTTTATGCTTCGTGTTCACCAAAGCATGAATCCAGCTGGGCCTGCTGAGCGCACGATAAAGAAAAAGGCGGCGAGACTAGCTAGTTCGGTGTGCCCGCCCTGCTTTGAAGAATATTGGATATAGTATTTGTGTTTGTTTGCTTTTGTATGCCCTTTTTACACTTCCTTCACTGTTCTTATTTATACTTTTTACTATTTTAGTTCTACAAAACTAAAAACTTCAATGCGTTTTGGTTCAATTTTTCATAATATAGTTAGAATAAAGGAAAATTTCAATTAGGAATAGTAAAAAAACTACTGAAGATACAAATACAGTTCAAATTTTCCTGAGTACAAAAACTATTAGACAATCTACATTCCAATTTTCATATCATTTGGGCATACCAATAATTAGTGAGTATTTCGTTTGTCAGTGCACCTCAAAATTTTCAAAGTCGAGCAGAATTTTCTTTACATAAAAAGTGGTGTTCACTAAAGTTTACATAATATATTCTTTATTGGAGGTAGATTCTAGGTGTGCGGTTTGTTTAAAAGAGGGATAAATTAATTATCTTTCCAACCATACTAAATATTAAATCATAGCATAAATTTGAGAAAAACTGCTAATTTGAAAATGACCAAAAATTGTAAAAAAAACACTGCGGGACAGCATGTTTAAATTAATGCATTTGGCCGGGAGTGAAAGAGTTAAAACATGCAATCTGAAGTTCGTGCGATCATAGAACAACATACGAAAGAACTTACCAATTTTGAAATCATTTCTTTGACAGGTCAGTTACCAATCCATTTCTCTACACTTATCTCTAAACCCATTTATCATATTGATTTTCTGACATTAAAGTTAATCTGACACACATTTCTATCACAGAAAATGATATGTTTGTCCTGTAGCAGCGCTCTGCTTTGGGACGGGTGATAAGCAGGATAAGACAAGAGGTGAACAGAGGTTAGGTATTTTATTAGGTATTTACGCAAGGTGCAGGCAGGACGAGCGCTGTACACAGGGCATACCTTAGGTGGGAAGAGTTACAGTTGAGAGAGCGGCTAGTCCAAGGGAGGACGAACCGAATTCTCACTCTGATATTATGAAATCTTATACAGTTTGTATAAGACACATAACAGGAAACACACGTTTGTATACACGAAGCTTGGACGGCGTTAAACAGAACGCGGAAAAATATTTCATCGACTGGGCTGTCGAAAACAGGAAATTAATTCGTGACTTCCCATGCACAATATATGGACACGTGGCATAGCGATTGTTAAAATATATAGAAATACAGTTATAAACGTGTGGGATTCCCACAGTCTGACAGTGTGAAAACACAAAAGGACTTAGCATATAGGTAATCGTCACCTCGTGCCCATCGTTGTTTTATCTGAGCTATTGCAATGTATTGTGCATGATTGATTGAGTCGTTCCTTCAATTTGGTAGAATCTATTATTATTCCAGCAATGGATAATTTAGGACCACATCTGCCAAGTGCCTTACTTACAACGATACCGTTTAAAAAGAGGTGTGTTCTCTATTCTATAACCCGTTCTTTTACCCATTGATTTTACCTACGTCATCCTTAAAAAGTAGTGTATTGCCGGCTTTCACGATTTACTTATGGCAGGAATTTCATCCATTTAGAATTAAAACAACGAGATGGCAAATTATTGACATTCATGAACCTATTAATCCATATATGCGGTATATGCTATGCAATATGTATGGTTTATTTGCAAATATTGTAATTTCACATAATTGGTAGAAGGTGACACTGCAGTACCGAGAAAAAGGAATCTCAAGACTAAAGATTTGGAGATGAAAAATTCCTTGATATTTGCGAACGATACAACAACACTCGGTAAAGGTCCCATCTGCAGAAGCAGGCCTAGCGATAAATATTGGTGAGTTATTATGGGCTCGCTTACGATACGATCGGGACATAGTGTTTTCCATACAGGCGTGTGTGTCATGTCGCCTACTCTTCAGTAAAGAAATGTTTGTCAAATCAGGTTGAAACTAGCATTAATGCTAACTAAGATGATTTACAACCATTATTTTATTTAAAAATTGAGAGGAATTTCGGACATGCCAAAAATATAAACGAGAATCTTCTTTTTGGCACCGGTTCATTGTATTCACAAAGTGAATATGTTAATGATTGTGGATACTTGTGCACCTAGAACATTTAATATATTTATTAATGGTTTAATATATGTCGCGATAAACTACGTTTATTCATTCATTGTATATTACTTGTCGAGTTATATGATAACTTTACACTCTCGTTGGATTTCCAATTCTATTTCAGCTTTGCCCATACCATAACCTATTAACACATTTGGTCAATCCGAACAAATACGTTGGACCAAGAAATATTGTGCTACGAGTTAGTCTGACGGTTAAGTGCGTCCCCTTTCAATCGAAAGTTTGCAGATTTGAAACTGGTCGCTAGCTAGTCGGTTGTTTCCGTGGGCAAGACACTTTACGGACATTGCCTGAACCCAGCGGATTAATGGGTTCTACCAAATTGAAGGAACGTGTTTATCATACACAACACACTGCAATAGCTCCGGTAACCCGGCGGTGGGCGCGATGTGATCTAACGAATGCCCGTGAGTTTAATCCACTTGGTTTTCCCATTCAAGGGGATAAACATGAATATCTTAAAATTCCTATTATGGAGCATTGTGTGGTGATGGGGAATCCCCGCGTGGATTAATGGATGTTGGTTGGTGGTTATTACATTAGTATCATATTCTGCTGTAAGTTTACAATATAAGAACAACAAATTGATTTTAATCAAAATGTTGATAATCTGGTACTTCGTATGTATGTGTGGACAACATATAGTGAAGCACAGTCACCGGAAATTCCATTTCAGTGCCGTTCAGTGCGTCCTTCGCCTTTCAATCGAAAGGTTGCAGGTTCGAAACTGGTTGCTAGCTAGTAGGTTGTGTCCTTGGGCAAGGTTAACGAAAAGAACATTAACGCAGAATGAATTAATCGGTTTTACCTAAACTAAAAGAACGACTTAATCTTACACAACACGTTTCAATATCTCTGAAAACGTGACCATGGGTTCGAAGTAACCATTCAACCAGACCAAGTAAAACGCCCCCTATTGCGTAATCGTGGGAAAATATGGCGCGTTTTCGGATTTTCCAAATTAAAATATGAATATGCAAAATTTCCACTGTCCGAACACAAAACGCTATTAGTACGACGTTGCAGCTTGGTTTATAAGTCCTTCCGCGCGACATATATTACAATGAGTTTTCGTATTTCAGAAATCAACAAGATAGTCCAACCTGAAGCAAAACACCCAATTCATATCGGTCGGTTTGAAATATTATTTTCACTCAGCAGTCGAGGAAGTAAGGTTTGTTGCCTCAAATCTATTTGTTTCTATTGGTTTACACGCTGTCATGGATATGATGCAACTGGACCGTGAACAAAGTCATCTGCGACTGTAATGCGACGGGTTCAGGCAATGTCCGTAAAGGGCTATGGAAGGACACAACCAATAGCTAGCAACTAGTTTCGTAGATTAAACCTTTCGATGGAAAGGCGACACACTTAACAGCCAGACTACCGGCCGCAGCCTTCTGATTAAACTCATTAATCCACTGGGTATCCAAGGATACAACCGAATAGCTAGCGATCAGTTATAAAAAGTTTGACTGAAAGGCGTCTCACCAATCCACCAAGCTAATGTCGGATTTCTAATTTTAAACCCTTAATTTTTCACGGTGTTTGGTAGAATTCACAGATCCAGCCTTAAATTTCAGATTCGAAGACTTTTCGACTTTTTATCCGTGGATTGCGAACAATAGGCAGCATTTTATACAGAAGAAATATTTGCAGACAAGTTCCCTACAAAGTTGACGGATGGTTCAAATTTCTACGTAAGTTTTGAGCTCATATATTAGCGAATACTTGTAAGGCAATTTCAAATCAATCACCTAATTAAATAAAAACAAATAATCGAAAACCCGTAATAAAGCAACACACTGTGATGTCTCCGCTGGAAGCTGTTTGGACATCGTAGTTTTCTGACTACTTGTTTAAGCTTTCTATTACAATATTGACATAAAATTAGGACATGATAATCAAAGTATGGTAACTAGCGATTGTATAGGATCGAATCAGGTATTAACCTCATAAATGTGAAAGCACCAACCAAATATACTAATGCGCCGCTCGGGTCACCCGGTCGTGGGCGCAAAGTAAAATCTTGCCCGAGTGTTCATCACATTACGTTTTTCATCCACGAAACCATGAACATCGTGTACCTGGAATGGTCTTGATATATAAACTCTTACACTTTAGTTTTCCTGTCCTTTACCTGAATTGACTTAGGCACCTTACTTTACAGGGTTGTGAGTGTGGGTGTCTTCATCGGTTGTTTCTTGCTGGCCATTATAGTTCTGCTGTGGATGGGATACCACAGAGCAAGAACGCTACGTAATCAGAAGACGAAAAACATAATCCTAAATTATTATTTTGCATCCTACCATCCGAACTTCGCAACGCAGTCTTCAATTTACTCCTACCCAGTTTAGCATCCTTCTGTGGTAGAGAAATACCATCAAGACAACCATATGTTTTTGAATATACGATCGTAGTTTAATATTTAATGCTTCAATACCGCATTTTAAATGAATTTTGATGAAAATTTTGTGAATAACCCATAATAGCCGTATTGGCCCTGGTTATAGGATTGACCGGGTAGAATTTAGATCATTGGTAGCACGTCCGACCGTTAACCGAGAGAGGTTGTGGAATCGAAACCAGTCAGTAGCTATTTGGTCGTCAAATTTTCACCAAGTAGTTTAATGGAATGAACAAAGCGTCTTCATCGGCATCAACTGCATTGACCATCGTCAGCCGACTGAAGGCGTAACATAAGCTGCAAGATTTTCTCGTGTTATAACTCCCTGTGTAGTATCATTCCAGAAGATATGGAGAGTTTCAGCTGCCTTTCATGTCCTCTTACGTTCACCTTATCCCCGAACGCGCTCATCAACCCCGAGGTTACAAACACATATTGTTGACAATTTATTACAAAAAACGCGTCATCTTTTTTCGATGCGAAGGTTGATTTTGGAAACTGCGCTTCCTAGGTTTAAATACTAAATCGCCAGTAGTGGGCGTCGCTGCTTCTATTGACGTCACATTGATCGTCATCTGTGTCAACCCATTCGCGTGTTCGACGCTTTGCGGACAGTCTTTACGTTTGTGCGATGTTATGCCGCAAATATGGCAACCGTCACACTATGAATTCAATATTTCACACACAGTACTTAAATGACCTTAGATAAACCCACTGGAATTTATGCCATGAACGCACCAAAGCATAAATGTTTACTGTATGTAACACAATGTAATAGTCTCCGCAAAAACATAACACAAGAAGAATAAACCCTTAATGATATGTTTCCTAAATGAAACATTGTTAAAATAGCTTGGACCAATATCATTATTCTTTGGACCAATATCATTAAGACATTGTAATCGTAGATGTTGGGCTCTTTACAATTAAAGTGTTTCAACACCTCCTGAGTTTATTACCATGTAACATGTCCTTTACCAACCAATCAGTATACAAAACAAAATCAAAATACCTTTGAAGGACAGGTCTGGCAAATCTTACAATATTTGTTTGCTTTCATCACATATCGTTCACAAACCGCACAAAATCTAAAGTTAAAAAAATTTAAAACTTTAGAAGTTTAAAAAACTCTTTTTGTGTATTCATACCTACCATTTACAATTTGCACGTGTTCATAAGTTCTTTTAAATAATCTAAATCAACCTAAAGATCAGCTGCCGAATAGCAGGAAGCATGGTTTCCGATATTCACATTCAACAACTGAATAGTGGAAGTTAGCTATCTTGGGACATTACAAATTAACCATACTTTTACCTGCATTTGTAAAAGTTACCACAAACGAAAACAAATCTGGTATCAACATCACTCTTTGTATTATTATTACAACTTCATTTATCTATGAGTTTGATTCTAATTCAATGCAGTTTCATCACCTGTAGTTAGATGCAGGCAACTCCACACAAGGGGTTCGGTATGTTTGTGAATATTCGCACAGGTGACTGGTATCGAGTCTGGTGGGAAGCTTTATATCTTTTGTGACTATCATAACCGACCTGGTGGCAACAACCATGTTGTGTGATATCTTATAAGGAATAAACTATCAAGGGTTAATACCAAAATTTATCATAGTTGGAACAAACAATAGAATATTAAGATCACAAGATTACGAATTAATTAACAAAGTAGTTTTGCGCCTTTGGTGTGTGATTTAGTAGATTGCGAGGATAGGATGATTTATTCCTGTGAATAGGACAATGCAAAGGGGTTATGCCCCGGTCAATCATCAGATCACCTCGCGCCCACCGTCGGGTTACTTGAGATACGACTGTGTGTTGTGTATAATATAAACGTTCCTTCAGTTTAGTAGAACACCTTAATCAACTGGGTTCAAGCAATATTTGCACAAAGTAAGGAGCCAGGTGTATTGTTACATATCGACAAAATACCAAATGCATTGCTTCACCTGGTAATCCAACATTGAAAGTGGGAGTTGCTTTGTTATCCGGTTCTCCATGAAATAAGAGGAAAGCCAAATAGTCGTGAGTAGCTGATGTCCTTGTGGAGTGATGTTAAATAACCTGGAAGCTTCGTTTGAAATCCATTTGAGAGCTGGGAAAGTTGAGGATATGAACATTGGGAATCATGTGGAAGTGATTTAATAATGGAAATTGGCGCAACACCCAGTGCATGTTGGGTTACAGAAGTTATCGCTTTTTACAGTTTTTATTGATTAAATCCATAGGGGATAGGAGATGTAGTTAACAAGGACACAACCAACTACCTAGCAGTTTGTCAAATATTCTTACAATTCCAATTTGACAGGGTCTTAAATGAAAATGTCCGACCAATATACGCAACCTGAGAAATAGATGAAGGAACGGGACATATACACGGTTATCCCTGTAAATAGGAGTTGTAAGGGAAATTGTAACAAGGGAAGATTATGCCCATTGATTCGGATACAAACCAATCACAGACAGCTCAACTAGAGTCGGTTAATGCACAATTACTCTGGTTGCACTAATGTTTGAGAAGTTTTTCCATAGTAATGGCAGCCAAGAGTTGGTTTCTCACAGCGTGAGTCCTGGTATCCTCCACAGCAGACAAGAGTGTGGATGACGGGTTATGACAATCGTTCTCACTTATGTTCCTCTTGAGCTTATGTCGGCCATGCAATTGAATTGACTCCTTGTCACCCAGTATAAACTGTGGATCCAAAGTTATTGGGGCTGAAAATCCATGCAAGTTTGCGAGTCAGAATTTACTTTGCAAATAAAAAAAAACAAATTAACGGTCGCCGCCACAGATTTCTATTCAACTGGCGTATAGGGGAATAAAAACAAATCCTCATCATTGTGATGGTTTCATTATAAACATGGCGTATTTACTCTCGTTACTCGCATGAGCTTCCACATACATTCATACTCGCCCGAAATTTAATGGATTTTTGGCCCTGATTATGCTAGCTGGATATACTGTGGTACTGATGTCTGATGTATGATATGGATCTAGAATGACCATGTTTATCCCTGTGTATGGGACAGTGCAGAGAGAGGTTAAATAGCCAAAACGTCAGCCGCTCAGCAACATGTATAGACAAAACCAACCAGAACTCACAGTTTGGCAGTGACTCTCCCAACCATACTTTTCACACCGTGTTTCTAAATGGGATAGAATATTGTTATTCCCTGGAGATAAAAGTGCAGATGAATCTTTAATAGAGGTATTGTATAGTCCACAGTCGGGTTATTTGAGCTTATGTTCATTGTGTTGTGTATAGACACAACCAACTATCTAGTGGCTGGTTATGGATGCATTGGGGACATTTAATCCGGCCCGTTGGTCTAACGGTTAAGTGCGTCGCCTTTCAGTCGAAAGGTTGCAGGTGCGAAACTGGTCGTTAGCTAGTAGGTTGTGTCCTTGGGCAAGGCACTTTACGGACATTGCCTGAACCCAGCGGATTAATGGGTTCTACCAAATTGAAGGAACGTGTCTATCATATACAACACACTGCAATAGCTCCGGTAACCCGACGATGGGCGCGAGGTGATCTGACGATTGCCCGTGTGTTAACCCCCTTGGTTTTCCCATTCACGGGGATAAAGATGAATATCCTATCCTATCCTATCCTATAGCAGGAACTTTATAGAACTATAAATTAAGCTGGTTTGATTTATAATAATCCATACGAATACATGTGCATTGCAGAATATATTCCATCACAACACACGAACTATCCCCACACAAGTCATGTCAAATAATTCTTTTTTTTTCTCAACACCAAAGTACACCGGTTACCTTAACATCATGCTCTGTGATGTAATAATTGCAAGATTTCCTATCACGGTTCGCTAAACAAGCGTAAAATCGCGATTTCGATTTCCCTTTGACAAATTTCTTAAACAACAGCATTGGACCTGGGGGAAAAGAGTTGTATTTTGATGATTAATTCATAACAACACCTCTTGTTTTGCTGCACAGGAAGCATTTAAACCGAATCCTCACATTTTGTTAATAATGCATTGTCAGCATTTATAGATTAACAAAAATTATACTTGTTATCTAATTTTAACAAATAAATCCAAGTGATTCTATGAAGAGTTAAAACCTTAAAACATGTTGATCGAACCAAGTAGTAACTGGTCATACTAATGTCCCAAAAATAAATCGAAACTGTTATATAATTTCATCTGGTCTGGCACCAATGCAGTTTAATGGTAATTGAACAAAATATGGAATCTATGATGTAAAGGTAGTAGAACCTAACAACAGTTTATTATACAATGTATGTTCCACTGACTATTGGACCATACCAGCTATAAAAACAGTATTCCCGGTATAAATAGAAGTTTCAGAATAGAGAACTAAAAGAGAACCATATCAGCTCGGGTTTCATTGTTCCAGTCATTCAAGTTAAAACTATCTATGCAACATACTGTAAGAATAGGAAACATATAAAATAATTAAAACAATGCTTCACATGTAAGTCATAAAATGATAGAGTTGTATTCACAAGGATTGGAGGTGATAGTGGGTGGTAGGGTCGGCATTCGATATATCTGCACACCATGAAAATTATTCTCATGTCCCTGCATTGTAAGTTATATTGATAGATTAAACATCAATAACACATTTCACACTGAGATTTTAAACTACTATCTTCTATGGTCACAATCACACTTCCACCAGTATAACTGGGTAATCTTGCAGAAGGTGTATTGGAAGTGAATTAATAGACTAATGAAGGTAACTGCAAGTTATATAGCATTTGTTTTCAATATTGTTTTAAAATATAATTGTTAATGGAAAATGAATGGATCCAGGGGTGTCACAATGCAACACAGATGGTTTTAAACATAAATAAATGTGTATAAACGTGATAATACAGTTTCTATAATGAGACAACATGGACTTTTAACAATTCATGACATGCACAAATTAGAAATATTATCCATAATGCACAAATGCCATAACAACACACTTCCACCTGCTCTCCACAATTGCATACCGAAAAAACCTAAAACAACTATGAAAACAAGAAGCAATTCCCAATTTTTAATTCCTTTTTGTAACAAATCCCTATCCCAACAATCCCTGAAATACATAGGCCCAAAGTTTTTGCAACAGTTACCGAACAACATTCGTGAGATTAAATCGCTTAAAAAGTTTACCAAAGTTGTTAAACAACACCTCTTGGAAGACCCTCGTCCGCTTCCCTAGTTTCCATTAATATAATATTATCGTTATTATTATAAGTTTTTTTAAATAAATAAATAAATCTCCTTTGCCATTTTAAAATTTCATGTACCTCTTGCCCTAATAAACTCAAATTAACTTCTTTACCTTATCTATCTTCAAGTTTTGCATATATTTTACACATGCATGCATTTTCGTTGACTTGTTTTCACATTTCCCTAATAAAATCACATGCATGATTAGTTTCGAAATTTTGTTGTTTTTAAATTATGATCACCAAATTAAATCACAGTCTTGACTTTCTTTGCATGTTAACAATATTGATTTGCCTACACAAACACAAGTTTTATTTATGATGATGTTTTTTACAGTATTCTCTGTTACTTGGTAAGCCGTGGGCACATTTGGTTTTGTTTTTCTGTGAAATAGTTTTTGCCGGCCCTAACAGAGTTCTGTATTTTAAAGCTTATCACTTAAGTAGTTTTACATGTTTTTGGTGTATAAAATATCTTTCACCATCTGTCTGCACAACACACCCCTGTTCCCCTGATCTCTTTTTATTTCTATGTACTTTTCTATTTCTTTAATGTCTTGAAGCATTTTTACAACTATACTGCCAAGACATTATTGTTCCAGATACCCGGTCACCAAAATTTCATCTACAAGGAGAAGGTCATCCGTTTTTTCTTGCGTGGCTTCTTTCTCCTCAAATTTACTGTTCGAGAGTTGGCGGTGTGATCCTAGAGACCTAGATGAAGATGGCATTCATTAATAAACTAACATGTCACAACCAATTTTCATTAATATAATCGAATGCTTGCTGCAACCTTTTGTATTTTTCATTTTTTAGCAACCCTTTTTTGGCTTGCTATTTATTTACTTTAAAATTATGTTTGTTTTGTTTTGTTCTTTTGTTTTGTTATTTATGGTGCACTAATGTAGTGCTCCTTTTTCACACTCCTAAATAAGTAATAAAACAAATGCATTAATGTTATGCAATTTGTGTGTTATAATAACAATATTTAATGTAAATATGCCCGGTAAGTGTGCTTGAAACTAATAGTGTCATCTGACATTAGTGGAAATTCATTTTAGGGGGGTTTTCTTTTTCCACTCTGGTCCATGCTTTCGGGCCACACCTTCTCCTAAAGCCGGCTCCCCCTATGTACTGGTCGCGCTTTACCGTACACTCTTCTTCAGGGCTCTAAATCGTTTAGTCTTAATTAAATTTCGATTGCTAAATATTGTTCATTTATCTAGGTTTGGCGGCCGCGTCCGCTATATTCATTAATTTATATCCTTTTTTTTACTGACGTGTTCTAACGACTGTTCGTTTTGCCGTCTTTACCCGTCCCTGTATCGTGTTTATATTCGTTTGCCATTTTTAAAAACTGGGGCAAAAAATGAATAAACTAAAAAACTAAAATACTATAAATTCCTATATCAACCTATAGAAACATGGCATATATAGACATATGTGGTGCAGATATAGATTTAAATTGTTTCTTCACGTCTTCAAAGTGACTTCAAACAATTCTATGCCATGATTCCCCGGCATATTGGACATTGCAATATAACAACTATCGCCATTGAACGAATCCAATGGAATCGATTCACATTTTAAGCCCCAGTATTCTAGTTTTTTAACTATGGTCCAAATGACACTCCGAAATTGGTATGTAAATATAAACATTGGCTTTTGTTTGGTAACTTGTGCGCAAGATACCTTTGGTTAATACTTTTCATCCACGTTTGCCTTGCTTTTTAACAGAAAATAAACTGTAGATAAAATATCGTCGAATAAAGTTTGATCGAAAAACAATCGGCAGCAATTATTACATCAGGTAAATCAGGAGTCGATTCGTTTGGAGAAGATCATTTGGTTTATATCTTCTAAGGGTGAAGAGTCAAACCTTATCCACTTGTATCTTCATGGGTATTATGGTACACCTCATGTCCACAGTCGAGTTGTGGAAACTATTACACTGTGTAGTTGGTTCATTTATATTCTCGTGGGTGGAAGGTCAGCCTTTATCCACGAGTATCGTAAGACACCTTATGCTCACAGTCGAGTTGCTTAAGCTTTGCAGTGTGTGGATAATCAGACATGACTTTCAATTTGGATGACGCATGAAATATCACTGGGTTAGAGCAGTGTAAAGTGGCTTGCTCGGGTGCATAGTAATACACATCATGTTCACAGTCGAGCACAGTAATACACCTCATGTCCACAGTCGAGCACAGTAATACACATCATGTCCACAGTCAAGCACAGCAATACACCTCATGTCCACAGTAGAACACCCCGTGCCCATAGTCGTGCACTGTTATACAC
>CH003147.1:162516-205598 GCA_000149265.1 Ciona savignyi
ACAAGTTTGAAGCAGTAAAGAGCAATTCACACATAAAAACAATGTCTAGTAAAAGGTTTAAAATGACAATCCAGACCAAAGGGAACAGAACTTTAAAATAAGAAATGCCTTAAATGGAACCGTGAGGAACACACTTATCGCACAAGGAGTCATCGATTTCATATAAGCTATTTCAACCAATTCACCAACGTTGTACAATGTGCAGGGCTGCCCTGCATTATGCAGCATCCAACTATTCATTGCAGCTCTATAAAATTATTTAAATGGAAAATACACAGTGCATCTAACTGTTGCATTTTGTGTAAACAATGAGGTGGCAGTGTCAATGTTGTCACACCAGTTTCTCTTGCCAGGACCAGGACTTTAAGTGACATGTGGCTTTCATGGTTGTCAAAAATTAACAGATTTGGATTTTCTTTTGAGCTTGAAGAGTGCTTGATGAAGTGTTCCATCACCTGTGAAAAGAGGTCCGAGTTCATCCAGCCTGTTTTCTGTGCTAAACAAAGAGTCCCAGATGGAGCACCATTTAACATGTGAGATTTAAAGTTGCATCATGGAAACACTATTGCTGGTGTTTAGAATGTACCAGCAGCACACACAATAGCACATGTATAAACCTCTTTCACCACTAGTTGCTTTGGAAATTTGCTTGACAGCTTTTCAGCAAGAATAGCCTTGGATGCAGAGACAATGGGCGTGCCAGTCTCATCCAAATTAAAGAGCCTTGTAGCAGCACAAAGCACAGATAAACTCCGGCTATAAATTAACCTCAAGTTTTCGTAGAACTGGTTTACATTATGTTTATTAAATAA
This sequence comes from Ciona savignyi, assembly GCA_000149265.1. Lineage (NCBI taxonomy): Eukaryota > Metazoa > Chordata > Ascidiacea > Phlebobranchia > Cionidae > Ciona > Ciona savignyi. Next base: position 163,329 of record CH003147.1, read on the forward strand.
GAGTCGCTTCTACGAAAGAACCTACAGGCTTTGCTCTGTAGGAGATCTTACAGCAGCCTTTTCTGCCTTACCTGACACTACCTGTGGCTAGTGTTTAGAAATTTCACTACTGTATGATCTGCTGCCTTTCTTAGGCTCCATTAATTGGAAAAAACCAACTGAACAGCTTCACTCAATATTCTAATGATGAAGCCAATTTTATGGTTTTCTGAATTTACTTTTACAATTCTTCCCACGAGTCCACTCCTAGTTATTAAAAATAATAAATATCTAAAACTGGATAGATAGGGGGCTATTTCTGAAAATATAAATGCTCTTTGTGGGCTTAAACCCCCCAAAAAAGATAATAAAACACTCCTGTATTCTGTCTCACAGTGTACCTCAACATAGTGTCTCACTGAGTACGTAGATACTACAAATCTATAAGTCAAAATTAAAGATACTTAAATTGAGGCTGCCATGTTCTTTTTCTATTTGTAAGCAAGGTATGCACCTACTTTATCACTTCCCAGTAACTTTAGCCTTAAAGCTAATGTTCACCCATCTAAATTAAGTTTGCAGCTAGCGTATAAATTTTTACTTAGACCCCTGAAGAATCTAAAACTTCCATAACTTTCCAAAACTGACATGCTGGTTTCTTAAAGTTCGTTACAAAGTGCGTTAGTAACTTGAAAGCACTCAACCGTCAAAGGTTTTAATATTTTTATGTTTTAACGTTTTTATTCAAAATTTCTCACTGTGTACCATGTCCCACTCAGTACCACTCTCCCCTAACTTTTTTCATTTTGAATGCTTACCATATGATTAAAAGATATAAAAATATGATTATACCTTGAATAGACAGTAACGTGAAGTTTAAATATGCCATTGTACCTGCATAATTTATTTAACAGCGAGATGTAACAGGCTTCACGAATCTGCGCGACAGCAGTGCGGAAAACATTATATCACAAGCGGAACAAAGTGTTCCTGTCAGCAACACGAGGAACAGTGGAAAGAAGGAAAACACAGCATGAGTTTTAGTAAGTTTGCTATCTCAGCAATTCCCCTCAAATGTATCACATAGAAATAAAACGACAATTTATATTTTAGGCTTGTTTTAGTTGTTCCCGTCGAATTTCCGATGGGAACACAGTTTAATTTTACTTGTTTTTTTTCTGCTTTACGCTGGTGCCAGGCATTCCGCAAGATTATTGACATGAATGGGTTATCCAATCAGGTTAAAACTTTTAAGAATCTGTGTGAATCCCACACGTATTCTCGCAGTATGTTTTAACTATTAGGTCGCCATGCCATGTGTTAATATTTTGTGCAGGGATAGTTGCAGTGAGTTTCTTGTGTTTGGCAGCTCAGTCGATGAATCGTTTCCCGCGAGGTCGGTTTAACGACTGCCACGCTTTGTGTAAAAACATGTGTTTCTTGTTACGAATCTTACATAAACTGTGTATAATTCCATAATATTGAGAGAGTTCCCGGTTTAATGCTTTTGGCCTGTCCTTTCCCCAGCTTACCTTATACCTACACGCCTCTGTTCACCCCTTCTTCTGCCCTGGTAAACCCCCGTTTAAAGGTAAAGCGCTGCTATAAATCTTAACTGAAACGTTGATATTTTTCAACGACCTTTAATTTCCCCATAAAAACATTTGGAATTCCCACATCGGGAAAAATAATGGAAATATTATGTAGTGAATTTGAGGTTTGTGTATTACTTTTTTCGCATTATATTAGGTTTTGTTAAAATTGTTAAAATAAGACTTTCAGCCGAACGGTTGGTCGCTAGCGAGTCGGTCGTGTCTTTCTCGCTCTTACTCTTAATCTATTATATTGTATGAGAATGGATTAAACCAACAATTCGGCCACACGACCAAACCAACTAGAAAGCTACTTCACAACATTGATTGATCCATGTGCCAAGGATCGTGAGCTTCCCACCCGACAATAAGCTGAGTGGTATTTGTTTCGATTGAATGTAGAATTCGAGTTTTTAATCAAAATGATCAGGCTCTTACGTGAAAGGACAATCTAGTAATATAGGTTTTAATCTGACTAGTAATTCTGACCAATAAGTATTTTTATTTTAGAAACAGTAAATAAAAATTTTAAATATAATAAATAAGGCGATTTTGGGAACAAAATTTGGTAAAAGCAACAAAAAATGCAATATTATAAAGAGCGTGGTCATAAAAGGCATCATATTAAAATATACCGGATACACCGCTATAAAACAGCATTTATATCGGAGTGTAACATTCGATATTCTATAGATGTTAAAAGTAAAATATTTTTTCTCCTCCTTGACTTTCGCACAATTAGTATAAACGACAAACACCACGCGAATGAGACAACAATGTTAAGCAACGTCATCAATTCTAAATGAATTATCACATCGGAACAACTTAAGGAATGATATCCATACCGAGAAGGTGGCCAGTCTCTTGTGGATAAAATAAATACATCTCTGCCATTATTATTTCGTTTTTCGTAATCTATTGAATATCTATTACAATGACACGATTGCGAAATTGGTTCAAGTATTACGTCATTAAACGCAATTCGATCTTGTGGTCCAGCTTTAACCTTAACCACAGCATAGGTGTTGGGTAAAGTTGCGCATTCGGATTGGTTCGTTGGTGACCTGTCATCCGAGAGAAGCCGGTCAAAGTGTCGGTAGGTGGCGGTAGTGATGAAACGAGCCTCTCTGAAAGTGACGATTGAAGCTGCCAGCATGAAGGCGGAAACCGCGAAACACGAGATGCTCTGGAAAAATAGACGTTTGGGTTACGCTATTCGTCTTCTTCCCTAAATATGTGGAACGCAGTTGTATGGTCATGTCGAAACTTGTCAAACCCTACACTGGTTCGAGATATTTCTTTTACCGAACCCAGTTTCCAACTAGGATAGATTAGGACCGTTCTTGTATAAGTCGATATATGTATTGGTCGCGTTAACCATTCGGTCACACGAACGTAATTGTTTCACAAATTGTCCGCCCAGGTAACGTCCCAGCATGCGACCGTTGGTTTCGATACCACCGCTTATCGAATTAAATAACCATATTAGGATAATGGACAAGTACGTTGGTCACACACAGTTATACAACTGAATGATTTGAACTTGATATGTTGCCTTGGTTTTACAAATTTCTCTGTGTCTAGTTAAGTGGCCTAAAAATGATTTTATTAATGAACAAATATATTGAAATGTGTTTTATTCCGAAAAACATTATATTATAAATACAAAAGTTAAATAGTAGCTCACAAAAGTTTCAATCGAAAGGTTGCAGGTGCAAAACTGGTAGCTAGCTAGTCGGTTGTGTCCTTGGACAAGGCACTTTACGGACATTGCCTGAACCAAGTGGGTTAATGGGTTCTACTAAATTGAAGGAACGTGTCTATCATACACAACACACTCCAATAGCTCCGTTAACCCGACGGTGGGCGCGAGGTGATCTGACGATTGCCCGTGTGTTAATCCCCTTGGTTTTCCCATTCACGGAGATAAACATGAATATCCCATCCCTATCCTAATACCTATACATAAACACTTAGCAGTAATTAGCTATTAGACTTTTTAAATTAAAAAAACAGCCTTAAAAGGTCAGTAATTTTCATTGGATTATATCGACTTAGATGTTTCATTCCCCGATAAGCCTTGTAATTATCGGATTAATTAACTTGAATAGACAAGCGGCTTTTGAGTCTAAATTGTTACAACAATCCAATCCACAATGCTTTTACACTTCAAACTTTACAAAGCCACCAATACTGAACATCTATAGAAAACTAACCGATCGTCGGCTCAATATTTGGCTGACTACGACCTTCAGTGGCCCGGCATGGTAATTCAGGTGCACAAACACAATAACTTCCACACAATTTGATAAATCGGTTCTTTAACGATCCGCATCGATATAGGGATTATCGGTAACATCAGCTTCGGTATGCACTATTTACATTTAATAAACAAATTTTATAGTTTGTGTCCATTAAGATTTGTTTCTGCTTATAAACAAACTGCAGAGGTGTTGTATCGACTGTCGTTTTGCGGTTTAACGTTCTTTTTTCGTGTTTTCATCGTGGGATAAAATAAAATAATGAATATTACGGGTATTATGCAGCAACCGCATTACAAGCACTCGTCACAACAGTGGTCGTATTATAATAAATTGTGGAAGTTTTGATTAAATTATAAAATCCGGTTAAGTTTTATTTGGTTTTAATGTGGATTTGAGGCATCTACTTATGTTACAATGGGCAGCACAAGACCGAAGGTATTAAAAACACAGATTTAAAACTATTTGAACAGAACATTACATACCTTCCATGAGCATTTCCCCACGATCCTGCGCATTTCGGCTTCAAATATAATTTAATCGTCCGCACCCACTTTAATACATGCACCTAACGATCTATCAATTGTAGAAGTATTATTAATTATAGAAAATCCAGCACCTAACCGGTATACACAACCCCTTCACTACGTCGTAAAACTGTTATGACGTCTCAGACAGTTGTGGTATCCAATGTAAATATAGCATCCTTGTAAACGTGGTGGTTACTAATTTTGGCAATCAAGATACCTATGATATTTTATACACGAAACAACATCTGACCAGGTTTAAACCGAAGTGATTTTTGTTTTAGGGTCCTTTACTTTTAGTTGGAATGACAAAAACGTCGGCTTTTGTCTAATATAAACTCAAAGAGCGGACTAAATATGCACATTTGATCATTTCTAATCATTAAACTTCGTTGTGCAAAATAAAAAATAACTGAGATGGTCTTAAAGAAGGAAAAGAGGAAAGGAGGGAAGGAGGGAAACTTCTCACTAAAACTAAGGAAACTAATCAAAAAATCTAAAACCCCAAACTGTGACTATAAATTTAACCCAAGCGCTTGCAATAACCTTAATATCATAATCTTCATTTTAATGTGCAGTTTTCCTCTTTTTCTCCCTTATTTTTCCGATACCTTGCATTTCCATATTCTTAAACCATTCGCTGCTTGTTTTAAAGTTGACATCGCACTTTAATCAAATGAGTTCAACCGACAGGTTGTGCACTGTGGGCGGTACATCACGTGGTACGCGGTTAGAAAGGTAGAGAATCACTGCACTGGTTACTATAACTGATGTAACGCGCCTTAGAATATCCCAGTATTCAATATTTCTTCCACCGGAACATTTTTTCGACCAAACTTAAGTGAAACTGAATGGTCCCTACAACTAGGCGGGAAATTATGGTCGGTTATATGCATAAGATGTGCATACTTGAACACATGCAAACCATATCGTTTACTTTCGTTATACAGGCCGATTCCATACAAACGCTGGCTAACTTGATGTCTTTTTAATCCAAACTTTCGCCATCGGCCTTTTATTGATCTAGGCCTTCCGGTTTTGGCCGAAATATGGTCCTCACAAAAAGAAACGATATTTGCCCAGCAAATACCTTCTTGTTTTGTCAAAATACTCGTAAATCTAAGTGTAGACTCTCTGCTCAAAAGGTAGATCGCCGCTTCAATAGTAATCTACATAAACAAAATGCACTGAAATGGTAGAATACATAACCGTAATGTGCTACACTTTATATGCGACAATAATATATCTCTCGCTTCCGATCACAGTAACGCGACGCCAAAGGAAATGATATTAAGCTCGTTGCAGTCTGTGAATAGTTACAACGAAATGTAAAAATTCGAAAAGTTTATGAACTAAAATACAGAACAACACATTGCAACTATGACTGCTCTCCTTTGAGCGTATGTACACTACACAGAGAGATACATCACACATTTGTGTTGTTGTTTTTCGTAGAAAGAAATTGCCTCTCACCGTCTGCCAATTAACAGCTTACCGGGCTGTTAATGTTCAGATCTCTTTAGATACAAGGGTTGTACTTTCTAAACCCGGGTTGCTTCTAGATTATGAAACGTTGCTGCGTCATAGACATGAAAGCGAAACTTCAATTTCAAAATCAAAACAATTCATCAGAACAATTTCAAATGAAAAACTTGTGAATGGAAGAAACGGTCGTGTGACCAAACTCTGAGTGCCACAATCAGTGAAATACAACTTAAAGCTACGAACCTAATACATGTTCATTACCATGCTTAGTAATTTAATTAAGAAAATCGTGGATAAATGGAGCTGTTATGTAAGCAATTAATTTTCGCAAACTTTATACAGCAGATGCTTGAAAATGGTTATGAGATTAAGATACAAGAATAACTGCAAACAGAACTGTTATGATAGGATAGGATATTTATGTTTATCCCCGTGAATGGGGAAACCAACGGGGTTAAAACACGGGCAATCGCCAAATCACCTCGCGCCCACCGTCGAGTTACCGGAGCTATTGCAGAGTGTTTTATATGATAGACACGTTCCTTTAATTTGGTAGAACCCATTAATCCGCTGGGTTCAGGCAATGTCCGTGAATTTCCTTGCCCAGGAACACCACCGACTAGCTATAAGTTTCGCACCAGCAACCTTTCGACTCGAAACGCGCCGCACCTAACATTAGACCAACCGGCCGTTTTTACTATGACAAAGGCATCTAGTGACCCAATTACACTTGGTATATTTTATACGTGATGTGTATGTGTTGTGTCTAGGCAGACATTCTGTAAAACAAGTGCATTATTGTGGGTTACAACATTAAAAAAGAACAACATTTGACATGTTGGTGCGGTTTAGTATAACCTGCATGTCGTTGTATTTCTAAGCTAATCAGTCTCGTGGCGGTCGCGGTGGAAGTCCCACCCTAACCGTGGTACCGCGACAACCTCTTAAATGGCTGTAATGGTTTGTCGGTCTAGTGAAAATAACTTTACAGATTGTGGATAAATCAGACTCTTATTTAGTTGTTTATACATTGGTGGGGTCTTATATGCCATCCCCGACGTGTTTGTGCGATGTTATTGTAGTGTTGCAATCCAAATACCTAGCTTTACGACTTGTCGTCAAAATTGACAATTTCACGGTCGGTGAATGGTATTGCAGGACGCTCCTTCGCTGGTCTGGTTTGTTGAGATTGATTCAATACAAAGTTGGGAGAATGGAAGGGTGGGCAATACCATCTATGACTTAAATGTGCCAATTCTGGTTGGACAGTGTCGTTTAGTGAAGGGAGATCAAGAAGAATTATGGAAACGTGTTATAAGCACATTTATTCATATGTGACTGGAGACTGACGATATAATTCCAGCGCATATTACACGCGGTGTGGTCCGGGCCACCATTCACTACCATGGAGAAGTAATCAGATCCGCCACACCTTGGGTGAAAGCGGTTTCTAGTTTGATTTGCTGAGCACCAACTTGAAAGGAATCATATTGGGGGAAACACAACGATATTTAACGCAAATTCCTTGCTAAAGATGGCTAATAACACTTGTTGCAGATTTACAACATAAGTGCCCAATCGAACTTTTTATTGAAGACCGGTAAAATACAAATACAGCGTTGCAATAATCATAATCTAAAGTCAAAACATTACAAGTCAGTAAAATCACAACATAAAAATGAACACTCGTCCAGTACACCAAGGGTCATTTTGCCTAACCTCCCCTTACAGCCGGTAAATACAATGCACATAATACTCAGTGAAGCATTTATTTGATTTTTAACTGCTCGCACGCACAAATGCTTGAGTTGTACCAGCCTAATTAACCGCAAGCAAGTACCTGCTTTGTACATTATCACGCCGCTGTTGTGGGGCTGAATTTGAGACTCTCCCGCATGTGCTGAATTGGTGCCCGAGCTCGATGAACTTGATGACGGAGCGGCACGATTCGGTACTGCGGGAGATCCTTAGACATGTTGATCGGGCCCGCTTCCCCGTGATCTCGATCGATCGAACGGTGCCGGAACACATGGCGGCCACTGGCGAGTCATTAAGGCGGTCTCGGCTCCACACAAAATAGAACCTTGTGGAGAAGGCTGTAAAGCAACACGGCCGTGTGGACAAATGGTTAACTACGACCGATATATATATATATATATACCGACTACGATACAAAACGATACCAGTGTCGATTCCATCGTGGGTTCGAAACTTGGCTCGGTAAAAAAGACTGTGAACGAACTTTACAAAGTTTCCACGGAATGTGCGGCAACATTGAGCCTCCACTGCCACGCCGTACTCGTGGAAGTTATAAAGTAGGAATATTATTGAAAAGTCGAGTGAGTTAGAATATCTTTGAAAATACATCGTAAAACACTTCAAGAAAACAAAATTCAAACAAAACTCCTGAAAGCGGTATCTTTTTAACGCGCATTGGCGCAATTACGGCATTGATGTCGCGAAGCCTTTGAAACTCAATCTCCGTCTGTTTTACAATCCAATTCGCATAACAGGCGAACATGAAGACAAATGGTTAGAAATCCCATCAACATCCATGATTGATGCGAAATAACCCTTGTCGCTTATCTGTTCTATCCTTGTTTGCTAATTCTTTTACTTTTTAACATTTTTTTGGTTTCTTTAACTTTTCGGTTTTTGTTCTTGACTCAGTTCTACGACCAAACCCAGAATAATCAATTTGGTTTCTGTCGTCTGCAGACTTGCAAATATTCATTTGCTTGACTTTTTAAACTTTTAATAATTTACTCTGTTTGTACTTGTTACAGATACCAAATGTGCTTGCTAGCTTTGACGAAATATAGTTAGTTACCTTTAACTTAACGAAATTTACCTGTTCTACTTTTTCTCGTTTATACCTCCAAGTTACTCAAGTATTAGTTAAAAAGCAACATGGGTTTACTTGGTAAAAATGGGTTAACTTGGTAAAAACGGGTTTCTTGGTAAAAATGGGTTTACTTGGTAAAAATGGGTTTACGCGGTAAATTACCTTTACTTTGCCCTTGACCAAATACGCCTTTGTAAATATTTGCCATGCAAAGGGCCCTCATGCGAAACTTTGCCACTTAGATAGAATGTCAACTACAAATTGGAATCGTATCACGTCAATTCTGCTCGCATAGCAATCAATATAATTATTACAACGACGACTACATCGGACATTTTGGTATTTTTATATGACTGTTTATAGTATATCGACAACAAATTTGAAACGACTTTGAATAAATTTATTTCTTTTTATCGACTTTAAAACACGGTGTTTAAAAGAGAACACAATTCTTATAAAAATTAATAAAGGCAGGACAAAATATTTCCATTTATGATAGACGCATATTAATTATGAAATGGTTAAATGCTCGCAAGTAATGTCTAATAAAAATAATAAATATATTCACTCTCAATGTATGTTAGGAGGAAATTATCTGACTGGGGCGTGTAAGGTTTTATGGACGGCCAGCGTCCTCGATTGGCAAAAACCTTTCCCACATTCAGTGCATTTAAATGGCTTCTCCTTCGAGTGTATGTACCTGTGACGACATTTTGGGTTTATAGGTCCGGGTTGGATTTCAAATGAAGAAGGCCTTTAACATACACATTAATTAAAACGAATTATTTTGTCAAATCAAATTGTCAAGCATTGTCTACAACTTATAATGATTTGTTGCTGTTTGAGCGGCAGACGGACAACATGACGCCCGAAATCTTTCACGTATTTTCCTCTTCAATAATGGTATCGTGACTTGGGGCTCAATACTATGTAATCATAAAAAGCAACATATATTGATTGATAATCACATATAGTGGCTTAACAGATTAATCTGATCCGCATATTTACGAGCAAAATGTAGATTTCAATAACAAAATCTAAAATAACAGACCAAACGACTAATAGTTAGATTTATCAGCCAATCATTATAGGATCGGGCGTTTTTTTGTTTTCCCCGCTTTTGGCAAACTTTTATCCAAGTTCTGGCGTTTTCAGTATCATGTAAGTGAAACTTACTTGTGGTCCCGTAGGTGGTCTTGACGACGGAACGCCTTTTTGCAAATATCACAAACGTAGGGTCGTTCGTCGGTGTGGGTTCGCTCGTGGATCAATAAGTTGTAACTTTTGGTGAAATGTCTGAAATGGAATGAAAGGTTGATTAGATAAAGGGATGGGAAGATGGCTTATAACAAATGCATCTCACAGTCTGGTTTGATAAGTTATTTGTCGAACATGGTGGATACATTGTTGCACTTTGCATTGCAATCATTTAAATCACGGGATTTGGGTAACCTTTTTATATACGAGCTAAGTTTCGAACTCATGGTGTATGTATCGGTCGCGTTAACCATTCGGCCACTCGACCGTGCGAGATTCGAACAACGATTACTAAGGCACTCATGCGAAGACACGACATCTAGTGGCTGATGTCGGCATCGACTGGTGGCGCACGGTGGCGCACACTAGAAATGAGCTTAACGGATTAAAATATTCGTTTGCTGTCATGTCTATGACGCGAGCTCAGTGATATGATGTTCACACTTTGGTTTTCCCAATTAAATAATTATAAGATCGAATGAACGGGAAAATGCGACAAAAGTACAAATTACTATAATAATGTAACAAAGTAATAAAACCAGTCGAACCTGCCACAGTATTTGCAGATAAACTCTCGCTTTGGTTTAAGAGATTTCCCTGTTCGCCGCCCTCTGCCCTTGCTGCAGCTGGGATTTGTCTTATCGTGCTCTGTACCGCGATCTAGCGGCAGCTGGTTTGATAAATTCAACGCAGGGTAGAAGTATGGAGGTTTTAACTGGTACGGCAGATGTGGTCTGCATAATATTGATATTAAATGTACGGTCATGTGGCCGAATGATTAATGCGACCGATACATATACCGAATTATATCCTTAAAAGGTCTTAGGGACGAGCCCATCATGGGTTCGATTAAAATATAGATATGACTGTTATAATAGAATAGTTTATTCATCTTTATCCGTGAATGAAAAAAACCAAGGGGTTTATCACACGGGCAATCGTCAGATCACCTAGCTAGACCAACCGTCCGGGCAAATAAATTTCTACACGAATCTCGGGCTAAACGGGGGAATCGTACTGATAATGGAACTTCAGTCGAATGGCCGGGGCAGATTTCTAGTTTGGTTCAAAATGGCCACCTTTATTTAAAAACATTTCTAATTTAAGTACAACACTTGGTAAATGATAACAAATATTTTGTTTTAGCCTATTCTAGTTTGGCTCAAAGGCTTTCCGCCATTACCTCTTTTAGTTCTTAGGAAAGTCACCACACGTTTCCTCGCTACAGTAATTTTCATATAAATCTCCCAACTAATCAAACATGCAACACACGACGATAGAAACCCCATTGTAGCAATGAGTAATCTGACGTCTTTCAGTGATATAACGCTTCTCGTCCGAAATATAAATAATATATAAAAGAAAAACAATAATCCTAACCGTGACGATAACGCTAACCTAAACACCAGTAGGAAATTTGGACTCAAGCAGGGAAAGTCAAAGGACAAAACGCAGTTATTTTGATCGTTATTTTAAACCTGAACAAAAAAATTATAAACTATTAATCATTGCAATCAACACATTTGAACAATTTAAGCTTAATCACGGAGTTGTACATTATTAGCGAGAACCCAGGTAATCTTATTACTATAAATATAAGCTCAATCCCTGAACAATTGTATAAAGAATCTTTTATCCCTGTCAGACCCACTCACTGCTTAAAGTTCATGGTCGGATCAAGTGCGACTTGCTGGTTCAGCGCAACTATCTGACGTAATAGATTAGCGTAGCTCTGAGTCACGTGGTTGTAGTTGATTGGTGGGATTGGGAATCGTGACGTAATTGGGGGGTTTCCAAGAAAGTTGATCGGAGGAACTCTACCGCCATCTAACTGTTAAAAAAATATATGTTTTTTGATAATATACTCAAGCGGGGCAGTCGTATTGTCGAACTCTTCATAAAATCTACCATTTAAAAACAAACCACCTGACGTTTCCATCATATGTTCGAGACTTAGCTCAATAGAAGGGAAGTTACGTCATTGCAAATCGTGTAATACACGTCATACACACGACTCACCATTGCTTGTCTGAACAACGGCGAGTTCAGGAAATATGGAGATGATGTCATTACGGCGTGTGACATCATGGTATTATACGGCCACGATGACGTAGGTACAATCGGATGATGTATTGGTGACGTATTAATGACGTCGTGAGGATCAACTTGATAACTGTCCATTATTTGTCTCTTTGCTGGCGCTGAGGATGAAATTTATAAATATGTGTGCGGCGTTGTATTATGTATGAAATGCACGTGATGCACTTGTGTACCGGACACAAATTGCTCGTCCGAATTTGAATATTGTAACTATTCAATGTCGGGTCTAAAATCAGTTAGAAAAAGAGGCAAGTCCGCCATTTTAATTTAAACCTAGCTTTACTGTGCTTATCATATTATTTTCAATGAAACGACCATAGCGCAGGATAATTCACCGATGGGCAAATTGAGCTCACCTGATATCATTTTAACGAAACTGTGTGATTTTCATTTATAGAGAAGATACTCAACCGGAAGGATTACAATATTTCCAGCATTAAATGCTTTATAACCTTCGAACGATCCAGCCTTACAAATGCGTATAACGATGCCACATTCGCATAGCACTTAGCGGAGTTCGCTAGAATCTCACTGCAATAAATCCCATAACCTGACGATGGACGCGAGGTGATCTGACGAATCCCCTTTTAAAGATGAATCCTATTCAGAATGGTTGCTTGCAATACTATCGCTGTGTATATGTCGCATATGTCGTTGCACTTCGATCAAATGGTTCGCACGCCACACTTACGCGGCATATCAGTATCGTCTCCATCCCGGTCATTCGTCAACGATTGAGCCAAATACCGGAAGTTAACTTTCCCCTTGTTCCTCGCTTGCGTGGAATCTAAAATAATCGGTTTGTCAGAGAATGGGTCCATAATGATGGGGCACCATCGGGGTTTATAACACGAAATCTCTGGGTGTTGTCTAGTACATGTCGTTCCAACATAGCAGTACAAAGGTGGATAGGCCTACGAGGTTTGTTAGATTTGTCTCCTATTCTACAAGATGGCGGCCCGTGAGGCTTAATTATGAACCAATTAACATCAATTTAATGGATAATATTTTGTAATTAAAAAGCTCCGAGAATACAGTGTGGACACTTACATTTCGATTCGGATGTTTCATCCAATCGCTCGGTGCTACCTTCACTTTCCGTGCCGCCATATTTCGATTCCAAACCTCCCGATGGGAAGTTAATGTCGCTTGCCGGGGTTGGGTGGTTCCTTTCCGGTGGAACGGTAGCAAATTTCTCGAGGTTAAAACGTGGAAAATTAAGTAAACTGTATGAATCTAAGGTTTCTTTCTTCAGGTATGGGTTGATAAGATTACTGCAACTTGTTTTGTCAACCAAATCCGAACTTCTGTTCACTTTAACCCCCTCTTTTCCGGTAGAAGCGAGGGAATTCCACTTCTCAAAATATTCCGGGGTCCACGGTCCAACATTCGGTACCAAGTGTGGTGAAACACCCGAAAGCTCGTGGTTCATATTCTGCTTAGAAATCATCGTCATGACATACCAAGGGCAATCTAGTAATTTGTTATAAAAAACCTGGATAAAAATCATTACGAAGGGCTAATTTAGCAATTTAGCATTCTATTTAGATTAGTAGGAGTATAACAGCTAAATATTCGTTTAACCCGTCGACTCTTGATTCCATGTGTTCATACATAACTTAGAAAGCGTGACTCGTTATCCGGTCAATCACGTTTCAATCTCGCAGTAGCAATCCTTTGTCTTTCCAACTACGTTGTTTGGTTTGATTTATACTGCCGATCTCTCGCATCAGCTGCGCAGTATTTGCAGGGCGGAACAAGCGGTAAATAACAAGCCTGAGCCGTCGCTCGTAAAGCGTCGTTCATCGACTGGTAGCTCTTAAATACTGAACGATGTTGACAGACCGATAAACGGAAGCACTTTCCGAAAAGCTATAAAATGTGCGTGGGTTTGCCCCCGTGAATGAAGCATTATATGAGCGACGGTTATTGGGCTGGTATAATTATTTTATCACCAAATTCTCATAAAAGGGAAATGATCCAAGTCGGACCCGATTAGAGCTATTTATAACTATATTTGTTTTGCAGAATCAATTTAACAAAACATTTATTTTAAGAGGTTTATTCAAAATACAATTAATATTATCTTTGGCTTTTGACATTAAAACAAATGTATTAATGCACAAAACGCAAGGTCTGGTTGCTGGTTCACTCATCTGCGAACATTCGGGATTCAAATATTTATCGCAATATATTTTTGTTACTATTTTTTTATTTTTTTACAGAACCCATGATGGGCTCGTCACTAGGACCGTTTTTTAATAAGATTCGGTACATGTTAAGCATTCGGCCACACGACGGTACATATTTATCTCAATATAAAATAAAAGTCGCAATCTAATCTGCAAGAATGCCAACTTGCGGAATTCGCACCGACTGGTATAAACTGTCCCCGCGTTCCTGTTGTTTGCCTGGGTGCTAAAACACAGCAGTTACGCCGTAAAAGTGATCAAATTTGTACTGGGAGGAGAGAAGTCCCTTGATTTAGAGCCACGTATTAAATGATAGCGACAGAAACGATATTATTTAGTGTGTTCAAACGGTAGTTAGGTAATTTGAATCAAGCAGTATATTTCGTCAACCACGGTTTACGACGCTCTATGTTGCATGGTTGGTCGATTATGCGTCGTCGTCGTAAATAACTAAGATTAATCTGCCGATAAAAGACCAAAAATTCCAATAACGAAAAAAACGTTTTCTGGAAAATAACATCTTAATTATCGATGCTTTTTAATATTTACAAACTTATTCTAATACCCAGGACAGGATAGGATATTTATGTTATATCTTCATGAATAGAAAAACGCGAGGCAATTACTACAAGGGCAACTGTCAGATTACCTCGCGCCCACCGTCGGGTTACCGGTGCTATTGTACCGTGGTGTATATAATTAAGATGTTTATTTAGTTTTAGTATAATTTGAGTAACAATACAAATTTATCTGGAATCGCATCAAATTATAAAAGTCGATGCAAGACCCATACCGAATATGGCATACAACATAAATGTGTTATAGCTTTATTTAATTACAGTATTTACTCGGTTGTAAGCTGCATTTACTGTATCGGTGCCTACCGTATACCGTATGGGTTTTAGCATATCTGGATGTGTACGAAAATTGAAGTATGGTTATTGGTACACGTTCTTGAATTCGCTAAGCAAAATATGTAAACCACCCTTGAATTTAAGTCGCAAACATGATGGAAAGAAAAACTTTATAAGCCGCGGCTTACAATCGAATAAATACGGTACCTAGAATGCATTTAAAAGGCAGGACAAACTTATGTCATATTTTACTTTAAATGATTTAAATCACTAAAATGCGATTGCAAAGCACGCTATTACACGACAAACCGGTAATTTTCTAACTATTCATTTTATACGTAATCCTATGTATAATCAGTTTTACTATTATAAATATTAAATAATATCAAACGAAGTTATAATGCAGAGAGAGTATAACCATAACCGAATAATTCAAGCCGCCATTTTTTATTTCGAACGAACTGGAATGAAATTTGGGATTTGAACCAAAGAAATTCGCCACGTCACATATTCCCAGTGATATATTTGAACACAAATCAACCTTGATTAGTTCACTGCAGTTCATCGTGGCGACTTCTCCGACATTTCAATGCATTTCGCTGTGTTTTCCTACTAATATTATCTATAACAATCACACCTGCAACCGTCCCATACAACCCTAATAATCAACACAGATCATAATCTACATCAAACATCGGCAGATTGTGGGCGGTGTTAACTACTACGGAATGGATCACTGCTGCATATATTCTGCTCCAAACAACTAAACTTTGTACGCATACCCTCACAAAAGAAAGCCCATCTTCAAAGTTACAAACACAAGCAAAGAAACATACTTATTTATACATTATATCGATAATTATCATTCTATCTCTATATCAGCCACATCGCATACCAGGCTTGCTACCAGCAGTGCAGATGCTGTATGTGACGAAGTGCTCGCAACGCTCAGGTATTATATATAACGTTATAACGTGCAAAGCAAACACGCTATGGCACGTATGCGGAAGGATTCTCAAATATTATAATCGTCCATTATTGGCGGAATAGATATAATCATTTCACTGGTTCAGTGCTTTAATAGACTTT
The DNA here is from genome assembly GCA_000149265.1 of Ciona savignyi. NCBI lineage: Eukaryota > Metazoa > Chordata > Ascidiacea > Phlebobranchia > Cionidae > Ciona > Ciona savignyi. Next base: position 179,510 of record CH003147.1, read on the forward strand.
TATTAAACATTATTTTTAAATTTTCTATTTTATCTAATCGTTTATTTATGTTAAAGCTCAGATGCCCAGAGACAGAGTTGAATTATAAATGTAAATGACGCCATTTCTTTTATATGGTTGCTGTATGTGTGGGCCACGTTAAGTACTGGGCCACGCGACCGAACAGAACTATAATCGCATCCCGCCGAGTATTCGATGGGGCAGTGCACATTGCATGGAGACCAGTGAATTGCAAGGCGGGCATTAGTGGGTTTGACAGGATCATTCTTTTAAACATATTCTCTGCGTTTATCGATGGAAAAATTGAATCCCGGAAAATTGACACAACAACAACGAACGGTCATGATTAAAGTACAAAACTTCACAGTTGATATCGAGGTCGATTGAGATTCCATGTTGAAATTCGTGGGCGGCGGTGAAGCCATGGAGTTATCGCCTTCAAAGCGGGCAGAAGGAGGCATTTCGGAAGTGAGACGGTTCAAACGACCACCGGTTCGGAAGTGAACGCTACTCAAGTGTCGATTTAAGCGATTGCGTCGATAACTGCTCCGCCCGGGAATTTACTCTCATTTACTCAAACCGACGCCATTTTGTTAATTTTGCCAAGGAGAAAGTTGCAGACGATTCGTTTTTTTTTAATTAGAAGCATTTTTGCAGGTAACTAAAATTACTGGCATGTTTGTCTTGTGAAAAGTTAATATAAAATAATTTGTATATTTTTATTACGGTGGTTATTTCTTAGTTATCACATACGAAACCAGTGGAACTACAAACAAATACTGGTAATGTTCGGAAACTTTTAAAACAGGGAATTAAAATATTTGAAAATTAATCAATGCTTTGTATTTAATTGAACCATTTTTTTTTTTTTTTTTTATATTAACTGTGTTTATTTGTCGGTTAAAAGCTGATATTTCTACCCATTTTAAGAATATATTTTAATTAGAATGAAGCGAAATGCAATGAGCACTTGTGCAATTTCTGTTTGAAATGTCGACCGATATACGTGACGTGCACAATAGCTTGCTCTATTGATCGAAGGTAGACCGCGGTGGAACGGGAGCTCCGGATATAACCACGCCCACTATTTTGATTGACAGCAGGGTTTAAATAGCACTGTTTACTGTCGACATGTCGCCAGAGCTGACGGCCTCGTTTCCAATCCACCATTCCTATTGTGAAGCGGCAGTCGCACCGAAGCAACCGCCGTTAATTAGATCCCATACCCAAGCTGCCAGATGAATGAACAAAGACCATCTTTGTTTAAATATTGACCTCCGTCTCTTCCACGAAGATTCACGGAAGGGAGTTGCAAGCGATCATCCTTAATCTTAATATCTATAATTTGTTTGTTTTTCACAATTTAATTAAGTGGTTTGCGTGCGCAAGGCATCAAGCCCGTACAAGCTCGAACCGAACTCATTGAAAGCCACTGAAAGCCGGGCGTTTCCAACGACGGGGGTTAATGACCGAGGTGATGTTGTTTCGTGCCACTTAAGCTCGGACAGACGTTTTGACGTACATGTCATCCTGTTTAGGCAGCCTTTTGTTTAAACGTCACCCCGACACTTGATATTTCGGCATCCATTGTAGCTCACGCCGATCCCGGGGTTGATGTTTGCCGAACTAACATTGATTCACGGCAGGAGCTATCGCAGAACCGGATCTATCTCGTCATAACCGCTATTGTTACGTCGATTAACCGACACCGTTATTTCATGAAGCGTGTGGAGGGTTTGCCGACAATGAAACCTGTATAAGCGATCCACTGATATGTAAATGAAACAGATTAAAGAGTGCTGCAATATGATTCGCACATGCCAACCTTAACCTTTAGGCTTATGATCGCATAGCGAAAGTGAAACGAACGATTTACATTGATATGAAAACAAAATCTATTTGATTCGATATCAAGCATAGAGCGCAGATGGTCACGCCCACTTGTGCATCACCTTGTTGAGCCAAGATCACCCGCGTTGTTTCACGCAGATGTTTGCGGCCGAAGTGCTAGAGGTGAACAAACCAATTAAAGGAATGGGAACTAATATCAATTTGACCGGTAATAGACCATGCACATTGGGGGAGGGGGGTTTGGCTGCCTTAAACTTGATTGCGGTTTTGCGTTTTTTTATTTCAACGACTAACGAAATCTACGATTTTATTGAAATAAAAAAACGAATAAGTTGAATGTAAAATATCTTGATAAAATAGTTAAAAAACACGTCATGACGCAATAAATATCAACAGGAAAGTGAATAAACCGTCTGCGTTTCACATCGATTGCACCATTTGTTATGAAACCCCACACCTGTCTCATAATCGCATATCGCTTCCATGACGCACTTTACGTAAGACGTCTTATCCTTGACGTAATATGAGATGACGTCAGAATGTGACGTTGTAGTTGACCATATACCCTTGATCCCACGCGTAGAGCTGCTTGTCAGTTGGATTGTATGCCAGCATGCTGTTCCACTCGTAGTTGTTGTGGAAGGGAATCTGCGGATGAGTTGGTCGGGATCATAGGTGTTGGGGACAATGTCGGTGGATGTGTCGTGGGTGGTTTGACTGGTTCAAGTATTTACGGTTTGTCGGGCTGTCAACTATAAAGTGGTTTGTCTAGCGGTTAAGTGTGTCGCCATTCAACCGAAAGGTTGCAGGTGCGAAACTGGTCGCCAGCTAGTCGGTTGTGTCCTAGGGCAAGGCACTTTACAGACATTGCCTGAACCCAGCGGATTATTGGGTTCTACGAAATTGACGGAACATCTCTATCATATACAACATACTGCAGTAGCTCCGGTAACCCGACGGTTGGGCGCGAGGTGATCTGACAATTGCCTGCGTGTTAACCCCCTTGGTTTTCCCATTCACTGGGATAAACATGAATATCCTATCCTATCTTAAAGTGACAGGCGCTTTTGGTCATTTGAAAATAGTTGAAAAGCGACAACAATTCGGCAAAATATCCACTTACATTAATATGTTTGTAAACCTTGGTCCGTGTGTCGTATGAATACCCAAGACTTGTGATCTTTTCGTCGTATTTCTTCAGCACGTATAATGTTTCGCATTGCATGAATGCATTGCCAGACCACTGTTTCCGCCAATTGGTTTGCCACGTGTCCAACACCTATATAATGGAGATATCAACTAATTTATCACAATAAGAAAAGTAAAGTTTCTTCAATTTGGACCAATTCGATTTCACCAAATCTATACAGGATTTTTAAGTTTTAAAAATGTTATTAGTTCTATAACGTTCGTTTTTGTTTTCCATCCTTAAAATAAGCGTGTTGTTGGCGCTTCGTGCTTAGATAATACCGGGGTGGTCGTGTGGCTGAATGGTTAGCCCGCCGATACATATGTAAAATTCTAATTATTCCAATTAACCCCATACAATAGCGGGTAGAAACTATCCCCAGTAAGAAAGAAAACAAAATTTTGGGGTGGAGAACGAACATGGAATGTGGTCCCATTTACTCTTAAAACAGCGTTAAGTAAATTAATTTTTAATTAAATTTCTTCGTTTTTAGGGCAGTTTTTTTACAGATGTAATAACCTAACTAATACAAAATGAGTCTCGCCCAAAAAATGTGCATTTTTACCTCCAAATTATCTGGATCGAGCTTGCTGATGACGATATCCATGGCGTTCTCCATTGTAGCGTAGATCACCCACAAACCCGTTTCATCGAGGGCGAAATCAATGTCCGTCCAACCTGACCACTGGGGGCAAACAGCCTTATTACATTGGTTGGCATTGCGTCGCTTTTCAGCCGAATTGTTGCGGGTTTAACACTAATCACTAGTTAGTCGGTTGTGCCCTTGGACATGGTATGGACCATGTCTAAACTCATTGAATTAACGGATACTACTAAATTGAAGAAACGTGTGGATCATATACAACACACTGCAATAGCTTCGGTAACCCAACGGTGGGCGCAAGGTGATCTGACAATTGCCCGTGTGGTAACGCTCACCGTCCACGGACAAGCCCATGAATATCCTCTTCTACTTAATGTTTTCCTTTTATGTTAGGTCAATGACATTTTAATCGTTTTTTTCCTGGCCAAGTTTCGAACCCGCTATTGGCCGGTCACTGAGCTGGTGGTTAACATCTAGTAACATATATGTAGGTCGTACTAACCATTGGACACAACCGTACGAATCCATAAAATTCTTACTTTTTACCCAGCCAAGTTTCGAACCCTTATTAAGTCTGTCCTCAAGAACGTTTTATGTATTTATGTCTACATATAGATAGAAGGCGATTAACATTAAGCCGTATAACCGTTTCAAACCATAAAATTATTTTTTAATATTTTTTTACCGGATAAAGTTTCGATCGCATGACGGCTCTATCAATAGGAGCGTTCTAATATGAATCGGTGGAGCTAACCATTCACCCAGCACGTGACGTAACATCCGTACCTGGTAAGGCGCTGTGTTCCCATAACATGCGCCATCTAGCGGTTTCTCCGCCACCACCGATTTGCTCAGAAAGTCGTATCGAACCAACAAGCTCGAGTTGTATTTGTTGAAATACAATGACCCATTGTACACCACGTGACCAGTGCCTGCGAATGAAATGTTTTTTTATACAATGCGTTGGATCTATCGGTCGCGTTTACAATTTGATCACTCGACTGTACTTAATTATTATTATTATTACCGGGCTTAGTTTCGAACCAATGATGGACTCCTTACTAAGACTGTATTTTATTTGTGAGTCGGTATATGTATCTCCCGCGTTAACGATTCGGCCACACGACCGTACGTTCATTATTATATTTTTTCAAGGAAATACTTAGTAAACTTGCATCGCCACCTACCGGCCCATTGATATGGCAACTCATAGGTCGTACGAGGGCGCTTGTGAGACATGTCGCGCACGGTTGCGTATTCTTCCACGATATTATTCTCATAGAAATGCGACAAAACCCAGATGGATCCACCAGAGGCAGTAGACACGGGGTCACGCATCCATGCTCCGAACATCTTTCTTCCCTTCCCTCGAACCACAGGTTTCCCAACCGATTTCAAGTTGTCGCAATCTGGAATTGCATATAATGGTACCATTGGTGGGTGAATGTACGAGGTTCACTGGTTGTTTGAATTATATGATGATTTAATCTAAATCGGATTCAATAGTTGTATATTTATGTGATTTGTAGGTATTGGTTTGCAGATAATGATTGGACAGTAACGTTTAATTTAACCCCTGAGAGTAAACGGGGAGCTATACAACGGGTAATGGATAGTTTTCACGTGTATTCTTTAACTAACTGACTTATTACGTCACTATGCAGAAAATGATAGAGATAATGGATTACCCACACAGTCGAACACCTATCCGTTGATTTCGTCATCACAGCTATTTGTTTTTTTACAAACGCTCAATAAATTATTTTTTTACAAACGACGACACATAGCTAAATCTAAAAAAAGGTGTCGATTTCGGTAAATCGGCATAAAAGTTGAATTTTTACAAACGGCGCCCCTTACACACGAGGTAATACAAGGACAAGATTCACCCACGTTTTAGAGTTGGCTCATCCGTGGCCTTTAGAGCGTGGGGCAGTAAGTAGGTGCTGCTGTCATCTTGTATGGTGAATTCCACGTTTCTGCTCGAAGACGACGCCTCTCGTATCAGATGCTGTTTCAACTGGAATTAAGTTTTTATCAAATTTGCAATAAATTATTGAGCTATAACACCATGGAAATAAAATAAAGTATATTTGAAATACTATTAATATAGCAGCGTTTAAACGCAATATTTACTTCGCAAATAGTTAAAGTTTGAATGTGAATCATGAAACATCACGTCCAAGAAAATCTTAATGAAAACAACTGTGTTTCGTGCCTGTTCGCGCATAGACAGCTCAGTCAATAGGACAGCGCATAAATCGGATGAATTGAAAGCACAAAAACGTCTAAATTATACACAAGGCGAAGCAATAGCTCCGGTTAGCCACCGAAAGGTACTTGGGTAATATTATAATTGCTGGACAGTACTAATATTTACACACACTGAGATTTTAACGAGCTATATATGGAAACAGCTATTTAAGCTTCGAAACCATGATGCGTTCTGTTTTTATATAAATATTATAAAACTGTTGTTGTATAGAAGTCGGCATATGTCGCTCATAAACATTCAGCCACACGACCGTACACACCTTATAATTGGATAGTTGCACCACTATTGTCCGACCGCCACCTTTCAACCGAGTCCCTATTCGATTCGCCTTGTCAATGTCGTTGGTGGTGAGATGTACGTTGATGTACTCGGCAAGCTCTACTATCTAAGGGGGGGTTATGGGTGATAGTTATTCACAGCTGATTTTCTAAATTTGCTTGTCAGTTGAGGAAAATAACATGGAATATACATTAGTAACATATTCATTGTAGAGATTAGGGATGTATAATCATATTATGCGGTAACAATATTAATTCTGATAACGATTTTCCCAACCGCGAGGCCGAGGGGTTTAGTCGAATGATTCTTCATGTGTTATCCCCGTAAAAGCGCCGAAGAGTTACCACACGGGCAATCACCGGATTATTTCTGTGATTGGCTGAGTTACACAATGGCATGGGAATAACGTTTCTTTAAATCAATGGATTCAAAGGAATCAACTAAACACGACAACACGACTGTAGGAACGAACGAATCAAGCGATTACTTGTTATACAGGACTGTAGCTGTCCCAATCCGAACAAAATAATAATTCGTCCATCAATTACCTTTTCTTCGAGATTCTCATTTTTCTTCTCCGCGACCCCTTTGATTCGAACATAATTCCTTCTCGAAGCATCTGTGAGGTCCTTGATGGAGTTGAAATGCTGGTTGAGGTCGATATCGGCCTGCTCGCGCGTTGCAGATAGATTGCGGAAAGCTGATATCAACGAATCCTGACTTTCTTCCACTGTTTTCAACACCAGGTTTGCTCGCTTGTTCATGTGGTGCAGCCTGGCCTGTTTGTGCACGAAATATGTGAGCTGGATCAGACTTAACAGCAGCAAAGTCACAGCAAACCCTTTGCCACGCATTTTAGCTGAGTATAACAACGCGCTACTTTGTTGGTGGTGTAATTACCGTGCTAACATGCTCGAGGCTATTTGTGAAAGTTATACTCGAATAAAAATGCTTTGAAGACAACGGTCGTGTGGCCGAGTGGTTAGCGCGATGATATATATATATATATATATATATATATACAGGCATTTATACAAAAAAACGGACTTGGGAAGGAGCCCATTATGGGTTCAAACCTGAGCTCAAAAAAGAAAGAAATGATTTCATTTGTGCATAATGGGATAGAACATTAAATGTAATAGACACGTTATATTGGGAGACCATGGCGGTATAGTGGCAGTGTACATAATAACATTAATGCAACATAAGCATTACAACGCACTGGAATAAGACAACAACATCGCAAAATGATAAGAATTAACAACTGTTGATTGTGATCTCACTAAGCGGTTCAATGATCCCGAGATACTACTCTGCGCTATTGCATGTTACACCACTTTCGTGTGTTATATGCCCCGAGGACTTCTTTTCTTCTGTAAAAGCTCTCGAGTGTTTTGTTAAATTCGACATCAGGCAGCTGTTGATTAGTTGCGAAATGCGAGAAATATTGGTTGTGTTTGCATGTAAGTTTATACCGTTCGTCCATATTGATTTGTTTGTTGCATTTAATTTGTATTCCTATATTGTATTAAGTGAACTATTATAGCTAAGGTCGTTTTATAAAAAGCAATGATAAAGTGCTGTATTGCTGTCGGTTATTAGTTCATCAGACCGATAGCTGGTAGGTTGAGGATTCGAAACCAGCTGACAGCTAATCGACTATGTACAGGCAACTTAGTAGAGGACATTTAGTGATTTTATCAGTGGGTTCATAAATCATAAAAACTATAGAAATTTCTGAAATCACTGCAATAGTTTATGTAACCCAACCTATTAAGGCAACTGTTAATAATAAGACCGTGGTACGCGCCTTGTGTTTGACGGGAATAAATATGAGTATGATATCACATTACTTCGATAGAACCACATTTGTAGGATGATTTATTTATTTGAATATCCAATATTTTTTAAGTTTCTAAAAAACTGAATATAATTGGTTCTTTACAAATCACAACAACGCCCGACTAATAAGCAAAACTCCGTAAGAGTCCTTGCAACCCAAATACCCTGTTGTTATGGCGATTTCTCCAAAATAAAGTCGGTTCGTTAATTACCTAGGTAAACTGGTTCAACATTTTATCATTTTCAGGCTTCTTACATTTCGGCGTCATCGATTCGTACAGAGACGCTTACTACTGCAAGAAGAAGGATCTCGGGCATTGCGCGAGCAGAGAGATAAGATTACAACGACAATACTGTCCGCACACGCTCAACAGAACTTGTCATACAATCAGTTCAGGTAACCTTAGTGTTACGGTCATTTTAGAGTCCAATCCGAAGTACCTAAATTCCCGATTTCTGTGTGCCCAATGAAGCGTCACGGCGTCGCTGCCGATTTAAAAGGTCATAGTAATTTCGGCCTTTTCTGTCTTTACTGCGTGGAAGCAGGTTTATGGATTGAGCTGTATTGGGTCGCACGAAAGCAAACCCAGAAATTGTGTTTCTGTTTCTATCTGTCAGTATTTCTATACTGGATTGCGAATATCTCACCGTTAATTTGTTAGCGCAATGACATGACAGCACAAGAGGGTGTGTTATGTCAAATATAGAAAATAGAGCAATCACTGGTCAAGTACGTGGAGCAGCTCAAATCCGCCAACACAGGGTTGGCAACGTAGGGTAGGGCTTTGTCCCTGTTGAATCCTACACTTAGCTTTCTGGGATATAACAATATGTATGAACATATTCCTAATACGTGAATAAACATAACACCAGAATTCTTACAACGACACTAAATTATATTGTTTATGATAAGATATTCATGTTCATCCCCGTGAATGGGAAAACCAAGAGGTTATTTCCCCCCGGGCCAATCGTCAGATCACCTCGCGCCCATCGTCGGGTTACCGGAGCTATTGCAGTGTGTTGCATATGATTTACATGTTTCTTTAATAGTCTAGGTTCAGGCAATGTCCGTTAATAGCCTTCCCCAAGGACATAACCTACTATAGCGACCAGTTTCGAACCTACAAATCCTTCGACTGAAAGGCGCCGCACTAACCCACCAAGCTAATAAGTCGAATTGCACAATATTCCTTCCATCCCCCGCAGTGACACTACACGACGAAGGGGAACAAACATTGGTGAAACATTGCAACTTCACTGTCAGCATATGTCGTGACGTCATCCTCAGATCGGGCCTGCCATACCTGTTATGTCGGAGCGAATGCAATGGGGCGGGGACTTTACCGGGTTTCGGGTATTTCATCATCGCTGCGGTGGCGGCATGCGCACTTATTACAATGAACTTATTTGTTTGATTTTATTTGTTATTTTTATTTAAAACAAGAAATCGTGATACGACAGTTTTTTAAATAATAATTTAATGTACTGCACACATGAATGTCTTTCATAAGTTACGAAACTGCAATAAATACAATACATTTTAAACAAGAGGTCGAATTGATGCTGAATAGCAGGTATGAAGTTAGTGACGCAGAGGCATCAATGGACCGATATGGGGGAAACTTATTTCCCAACGTAGCCATGAGGATGGATGCATGGCCCCCCGGTTTGGCGGTCGAGCACTGAGTATCTGCAGCTTCCCTGGTCCCACACGCTCTCGCATGCTCCATGGACGCTCACCGGGTACATGAACCTGTGGGAGTGGGTCGCGATGATGACTGGGTACATTAGTCTAGTGGTTCAGTGCGTCGCCTTTCAGTCGAAAGGTTTCAATTTTGAAACTGGTCGCTAGCTAGTCGGTTGTGTCCTTGGGCAAGGCAGTTAGCAGACATTGCTTGAACCCAGCGACTTAATGGGTTATACCAAATTAAAGGAACTATTCATATACAACACACTGCAATAGCTCCAGTAACCCGACGATGGGCGCGAGGTGATCTGACGATTGCCCTTGTGTTAACCCCCATTCACGGGGACAAACATGAATATCCTGCCCTAAACTACATGAAGAACCTAATAATCATCGGCTCACGTACGTTGCACAGCACCCCATCCCAACTATCTCCAACACATAGTTGACCAGACGCAACCGAGGAATAGTGACGACGTGTGTGAGGGGGTCCTGGACCGGGTCGGGTACATCGGGACACACAAGGTACAGCGACTCATTCCTGGTTACAACGATTTCCACCGGTGCGCTTTGCAGTCGGGCTTGTATTATTCGAAGCAACGCTGATTTCCTCATTGTGGGTGAAAGAAAGTGAACAGATTCCGTTCTATCCGCGACTTGAAGACACGATTTCTGCAATCGAGTATGTAAGTCGGTATATGTATCGGTCGCGTTTGACCAATTGGCCACACGACCGTACCATAAACGGAATTTTTATCATTTTTTTTGTCTGGCGTTCATTAAAAATCATATTTTATGAGTTCTAAATATAAAAGTATAAATTGCCTTAAAACAACCAAATTACCAAAACTATTTTCTGTGACCAACATAGACATCTATAGCAGTTGCTGGTGACCCAGGAATCGCCGCTTTGGTAGGTCGTGTTCGTGCCGAGGTCTCCGCAGTATTCTGCTGCATAGCAATCTCCACTGACGCTAGATGGCAGTATAGAGAACACCAATGAAGTGGCGAGAAGAATCGTCTGAAATATAGAAATTATATATTTTTAATTTCTATCTGGGGCACACATGTAGCTCAATTGGTCGTGGAGCCTAACGCGACCCGTTCATATACAGCTTTACACGATGTCTATATTTATAAACTATTTTGTTGACGGGCCCATCATTGGGCCGATACCTAGAACTTTAGAAACGAGATTCTTTTTTTCTTTTGTTCTACCGAGCCAAGTTTCGAACCCATGATGGGCTCGTCACTCGGACCGAGAAACGAGATTGTTTTAGTCCCAATTACACCAGTAAAAAGCACATGCGCCTCCTTTTGGCATTTTTCTATTTGAATAAGAAATATGGGCTGCTTTCTATCCATTACAAGCTTCGCAAAACCTCAAAAGCTGTTACTCCACAAAACATTTATAATTAACGAATCTGTTACAAGTAAAGCGTAATAGTCAATCATGCTATTTCCCAACCGTTTGGAATGACTGAATATTAAGACAATTCCTTCTTACCAAGACAACTCGGGGTAAAAACGACATTTCTTTTCTTGATTTCAAAAAAGCAGAAACAAAATATAAGTTCGAGTTTTTTCGAAAATACTAAAACTAAAATATTGTTTTATAGACTAGACCTATTTGTCCGACTTTGCTAGCAAGTTTTCCAACCGTTGGCTCACTTATACTGTGAATTGGAGGACAGTCATAGCTTATATATCACTTTACGTCGTATCGTTTTTGAAGTACGGTGAAAAAATGAGGTTAAGCCTATTAAATGTGCGTTTATGTAAATTTTTATCAAATCTGGAAATTAAAATTTGATTGGGTTCCGGAAATTTGTGGTCTGTAATTAAATGATTAATGTCAAACACGGCACTACATATGACCTTGGGCGCAGCATTTAATTCGTGCTACGTAATTTGATTGTCATTTTTTAAGGTTGGTTCACGAGATCTCCCACAAAAGCTATTACTCATAATTATAAAATATGTTGAATCGAGCGGTTTCGCTTCAATCATGCACTTGAGAAGCTCTTACTATGATGTCATAATACACACTTGTCATTTTTGTGTCATTTTAATTATGTATACACATGTCACAATGCCGTGTAATGACAGTTTGTAACAAAGGAAATTAAAATGTCTCCATTTAATTGAAATTGTCCGGATAGCTCATGCGGTTAGAGCTTTGACCGCAAGTCGGAAGGTTTCCGGTTGGGAACCAGCAGTCGACTATGCCAGACAGTTTACGGACAAGGCATACGTGAACAAACTGGATCAATAGGCTAAACTATTACAGTAGAGACGTCTAAATCATACATATGGATAGGATAGTAAATGTGAATCATATACAACACACTGCAATAACTCCTGTAACCCGACGATGGGCGCGAGGTGATCTGACGATTGTCCGTGTGTTAACCCCCTTGGTTTTCCCATTCACGGTGATAAACATGAATATCCTATCGCTTATCCTATTAATTTGTGGATATAAAGTCAAAGCAGGAATATATTAAGTTGGCAACGGTTGTATTGGAAGTTATTAAGCAAGTTTGCATTATTTCCGGATATCTCACCAAATATACCAAACAACGACACCATGGTAATAAATTCGAACCTTACACCCAACAAGACACAGAAATACCGGTGGAAGAATAAAGGTAACAGACAACACCAAAACTTATTTCCGGCGAAACAACCCACAAAACGAACAAACGAACATTTCGTCACTTTATTGGCCAACGTAGTAAAGCGAACTAAATAGTTAATACACAACCATATGGGAAAAATAGACCCAAGTAACAACTTAAAAATAATTGTTTTTGAAATGTAAATTTTCGTTTGCTCACTGTTAAGTAAAGAAGGGGAATCGCAACTTTGTTAGTTGGGAGCAAAAAAAATAACTGTAGGAAAAAACAGAAAGCCAGAATAAGAATTATTTTAATAAGAGACGTTTTGAATATCCATTATAACCGGTAGTTATTATTGTGACTTTATGTTATTTTTGATGCTAAAAACAAGTTTAATAACTCGTATTCACTGCCAACAGATAGCAAAGTAGAGTCCAATAAAGTGATTTGTGTTGTAGCAGATACAGCTAAAGCATGGGGGAAAACAATTGATTAAGTGAGATTTGAACGCATCACGACCTCGTGTTATTTGCAGCTTGATGGATTGTTGGATTCCATACATTGAAGCATTACATTCGCCATTATTTCACCTCAGCACAGTTTAACATCAGCACAATTATGGCATAGATAGTTTGGTTTGTTCATTACAACGTCATATAAAAGACAGCTATAGTGCAATGATAAGAGTTAAAAACAAAAGTAACCTCAGCCCAATATATACACAACGTGCACACTTTAATTAAGAGTTTTAACGTCGTAAAGCATCAGTGACAAGGCGCACGCACATACTACAAAAAACAGTAAGCTATATAAAATACCCGAGCTATATATAAGCTCAATAACGAAACCTACCAAATCATAATCTTTAATGTTAATAATTAATGCAAAGAGAAGCAGACTTGGCCGAAAGTCCAGACAAATAAACGATGAATTGCGTAATAAATACGTCAGTAACCGTGGTAGGGTGAATAACACGGATGTGAACTAGAGTTATGTGAGCCATCAACACAAGTGAAGATCTCCAATGTGTTTGTACGATTGTACCACACTCTGTAAAACCTGCTATGCTCGGTGGTGTGGGGTATCGGGTATATTATAATTATAAGTAAAAACTAAGAATTTTTAGAATAATAAAACTAAAACAGGAACTTTAAGGATATATGCAAGATTGCTTAATAAATTCGAAATTTCAAACTCATTGTTGAACAATGAATGGAACTCAAACAATAGAATTTCTACCTATTGTTTCGACACAGGCGGACAATGCCTATTGTTATCTATTGATCTACAAGTGAAAACATTGTGACATCACAATACTGCCAGTGAAGCATTGACAAAAACAATCCCGGCTCTCTTACTTTGACGTAATATCCTATGAAACAGACCCAAGACCTCAGCCAATCAATTGTTCAATGTTGTGATTTGGAGACTTTCAGAGAAATAACCTTGTTTCACAATTTCCTTGTTAATACCGGTTTTTCCACTTAAATCGTGATTATTTGGATCCCAGTGGAACAAATGGCGCAACAGAGTGTTCTGTGGTCATTTCCCATCATGGAACTCGTCTCGCGGAGGTCCGATGATGTCGGAACTTGAGAAGTTGCTTTCCTCATCATTCTGCATGCATTGCACGGGGGTGGAGGTGATCGAATCGAAGCGGGACGCTGCTGAACTGCGGTTTCTCCCTTCAGGGGAAGCCCCAGCAGCAGGGTACCTCCCACGTTGGTAGATGGCCCCGTGGGGCACCTCGTGCGCGTCTGAGTGCCCCTCGTACACCACGTGCGCCTTGGTGGAGTCCAAGTTGACGGACGAATGTTCGGTTGGTTCACGATGTCGCGACGTGGATCGGACGAAATCGGATTCGGTGTGGAAGGGGTGGCCGGTCTTGTCCACGTCGTTCTGTGACATGATGGTCGGCCGTTCACCCACCGAGTCTGTGTGAAAGGTTGGGATTAGATGGTGGAACAATTCGTGGATGGTTGTTCAGATGAGCCTGATATGGGGAAATGTATGTCGATAGTTTGGTGGGCGGCATATGGCAACATTCAAGAATAGATAGCACAGGACTCCACTATTTGTCATAATCATGCAGGATTCGAAAATAGTTAGGAATTGATCATAAATTAAGTTAAATAATGTCTATTTGTGATATATATGCTATTTATTTTACATCACCAGTCTGTTACTGGAAGAAATTCTATTTAAACTCATTCCTTGAAACTAAAGCTGATAAGACAAAGTACCAAATGGTGTTGTGACCCCATGTCTGCATGGCAGAGAGGAATTGTTGTCCAGGTCCGATCTCGTGAAGCTGGTTGCTCTGTTGGTGCTGCCATCGTGTGATGGGAATGATTGGGGGGGAGCAGGGTCCATCTGGACCACGTGGGGCTTGCCGTGCAGAATAAGGTGGGAGGGGCTCAACACTTGGATCATCGTCACGTTCTCCACCGGGGCGAAGAAATTTTGGCCGTTGCCGTTTGTGGGCGGGGCGTGGGTGAGGGGGGGTGGGGCTGATGGGGGGGGCATCGGGTGGGCTGGGTGGTACGTGGGTGGGTGGGGCATGTGCTCGGGGTAACCTGGGATGGATGGAATGTTAAACAATGAACATGGTATGGCAAGTAAAATTCTTTTAATATTAAAACTCACAGAATGAATGGTGAAGAAAAAATATTTTAAAATATCCATTAAAATCAATATGAAAAGTAAAATACTTGTGGTGAAGTAACATAATTGATAATTTTTCATTAAAATTTAAAAAGCTTATTTTTAAAATACTTAATATTAAAACTCACAGAATGGATGGTAAAGTAAAATAATTCAAAATATCCATTAAAATTAAATAAGGAAACAACAGAAACAGAAATGGGTCACAGAACGAAGCGTTACTACAAATGCATTTGGCGTAATTATTCGCATTAACTATCATAAATCTTACGATCTTGTTCAGTATTCTTAACATCGCAGGTTGAACCAAATGAATACTCCGTGCTACCTGCCTTTCCACCTATGAGTGAGTTAAACTCGAGTCAGATTCAAAGCAAGAATAGGAAAGCTTGATGAAATGAACAAACTTGGTGAAATATCGAATGAAGACAGGGGAATCGTACTAAACTATACAGTAAAGCCCTCACTCCAAACATCCAAACTCACAACCTTAACCCACTTTACTAAACTACGACGACTTTATCGTGAATTTTCCTTTTCGTTTTGTAGTCAAATAGCTTGATTGGTGCGTCGAGTTGAAGGGTTGCAGGTTCGAAACTGGTCGAAAGAACGTCTCAATCATACACAACACACTGCAATAGCTCCGGTAACCCGACGATGGACGCGAGGTGATCTGACGATTTCGCGTGTGGGAACGTTCCAATACATGTAAAAAAACATGACTTTACCATCCTAACCTTAGTCTATTTAGTTTTGTCCAAGCCAAAAAGAAATGGAGAATTTTTTACCTTATTAGTTACCATGCAAGTTAACCCTTCAAAAACAATTCATATGCAAATTGGGAACAAAACTAGGAACAGAGAGAAGAAATATTGATAATGGTACGAATGCATGCGATCAACTATATGTTTACCAAGTGATGATTCTTGTTGCACTATGGGGGCTGCAGCTTGAACTGTAAAAGTTGAAGTTTGATTAGATCTTCCAAATATGTATGAATACCGGTATGTGATCGTATGTTAGCCGCAGGAAACAACATCGTTCCCACGAAATACACAGAACGACTTACTTTGATCATAGTCCATAGGGGGAGGTGGTGGACTCAACAGACCAGCAGTATCACCTGTGAGGGAAGCAAGACTTGGTTATTTGGATAATTATTGGGGTTGTTGGGTGCTTAGACCTTGTATAAGTGCCATAGTGCCAGCTACTTATTTATTATTGTAAGGTTTAACGCCACGTCATTTTCCCCCCAGTACACCATGTCTTTTCACTGATGTGTTTTAACTACTGTAGTTTTGCCGTTTTATCCTGTCTCTTTAACTTGAATTTAATGTAACAAATGAGCGAAACACTACACACCCTTATCAAAACACTGGGGTAGTTAAATTAATTAGAGGAATACGCCCTGAGGTATAGAAGAATAAACTGCAAAGCATAGAACTAATAAAGATTCTAAGGTGGGTTTGTGGAGCACAATGTATCTGTTTCGCACATTTGAACGGGTAATGAATATATGAAATTTATAACTCCAATATAAATGTGATATTACTGACGCAATTGATTCCTAGAATATATATTAAGAAAGTCTTATTGCAAAAAGGTTACGAAGGAATTCACTGACAAAGGGGAAAATGGGTTCAATTATGAAAAACTTAATAAATACAATTAGTAAAAAAATAATGTGTCATACATAAGACACATGATAATAAAATATACTGTTCCACAAAATGAGCACAACCAACTATTATGCACTGAAGTGGAAAGTATACAACAAGAAGCCTCTATGGTGGGGACTAATGGTCTACCATGATCAGTTGTCGCATTGTAGAGACAACAATTCGATCACAATTTATATTTTATAGTTGACGCACTAATCCACCAGACTAATTAGTCGTAGCAAATATGAAATACATATGAAATACATACCTCCCTCAATGTGATCCTGTTTAATTTCTTCCACTGTATCTTGTCGGAACATCGGCACCACTGTGGGATAATCAATTGGTGGAAGTGTCAAATGAATAAATCAAATTAAAGTTATTGATTTAATATCGAAAAAGTCTAAATCTTTGCGCAAATAGTAATATTACACCTTTTGTTTAAGTATATTAATTTTTCTGTATGTTAAACTTATTTTATACAGCTTAAACACTTATAAACTTTACACCAGAAAACCATTGTGTAACATGGACTGTTTATTGTCAAATATTACTGGGAACTTGATACAAGTCCTTTGTCGGTGTCCAATTGCAATGAGCCTGGCTGTACTAGACCAGGGATGTCCAACCTCCAACCTGAGATTCTTGTGCAGCCCGCTAGTCATTTTCACTTCAAGTACTATTTTGAACTTTTAATCTTAGCCTAATTAAAATGTATCAGACAGCTTTTAGGGTCGCAGTAATAATAGGATATATATAGTATGTGAGCAAAAGGAATACAGGATTATATATAACTATAAGACTCTGCAGCCCCATTGAATTGTTTCAAGTGACAATACGACCCACTACAATAAAAGGTTGGACATCCCTGTACTAAACAATATCAATGTTCCAAACATTCTGAAACTTTTGTCATAAAAATATTAAAACACGCTGTGTGTAACATAAACGAAAATGAAATATGTCAATTATACATGTTAAGATTTAGAAAAAAATATTTTGGGTATTTATTGATTAGTGAAATAATATTGCGTGTATGTTTGAAAATTAAATTATAAGTTTTAATTAAAATCTAAATCACTGTTAATCGAAAAAAATAAATAATTCTATTGTTTATTTTTTGCTTTTGAATCAAATTTAACCTACTTTGTTGCCCCTGGTCCTTGGTCTTCAAGCACAAAGAACGAAAACGATTTTTCAGTTTCTTGAAAAGATCAGTTTTCCTCCACAGTAGGCAATACAGGATTGCACAAACACATATCACCAGCAAAACCCCAATAATGACGTACAATGCGGTATTGTTGTACTGGGGCGAAGGTACTGCAATAACTGGGGAGGTGGAAATATATTATTTGCAAAGTTTAATTTGAAATTATTTGGTGCTGACTCAAACCTAATCAAGTAATCAAACTATCTCTTAACATTTAAGCCAAGTCGATTAGTTTGACCAATCAATTATTTACCAGTTTAAATTCAAAGTTATTGTATTTACTTTTCCACCCACACATACGCTGAGCCTCTAATGTACAACATCCTAGCTTAGCATATGGTATCGCTGGTCGGTTTGGTCCTTGGACAAGGCACTGAGCATACATAGTATAAATGCTGTGGAACAATGCATTCTACTATAATTGTAATTATGTTTAAATCTTATGTTTCCCCCTGTGTGAAATAATGCATTCTACTATAACTGTAATCATGTTTAAATCTTAGCGTATGTTCCCCGTATGTGGGATAATGGGTTCTACTATAACAGTAGCTCAATCATGTGATTTACACTCCAATAACGCCAATGCAAGCATAGAAATTTAATTGTTAAACATCTGCGATATTCCACACAAACAAGTTTTAACACAAGTATCCTGGCAACGTGGTATGAATGACAACTCCAGTTGGTTTGGAGGTATATGGTATAAGTTAAATAACAACATTACAATTTGCAAGTAAGCATTATTGACTGCAATCAGGTCCATTTAAGCACAACTATATACTTAAGAAGCTAGTATTGTGAATATGGTTATTTTTTTAAAACACATTTCAAAAATGCAAATTTAAATGAATCACTTAAATTGTGGTGGAAATTGAATTTATTTCAAACCAACCTTCTTGGGTTGGTGGTTTTGTAGTTGTGGTTGTTGGTCTGATTGTTGTGGTGCTGGGTACTGTGGTGTTTGGTGCCACAGTGGTAGTGGTGAGGCTGTACCACACCTCATTCCTGTCCCGACATGCGTCGCTGCAATGTATTGATGTCAGTGGTATCTTCACAATATTGCTTCCCATGAAGATGGTTGTTACTCATTCATTACAATCAACTACTTGTGCAAAATGCCGCATGGCTGGTTATCATCGATACCAGTATGTGGGGTATTTGTAAAGAGTCAAACAAAAAAGTGATTTGTTTGTCAACCAGGCAAAAATAAATTAGGTGAAAAACTTGCGAAGCAATGTGCATTTAAACAGATTGTTAAGGTTTTTATAAATGATAGTCTTAAACTGGCAGAACTATTGCTTTGAAACGGTTACTCAGTTTTTAAACGAAAAAAAATAACAATTTTTACCTTCAAGTCTTTGTACTTTAAACATCGTATAATAAATAATTTTACCAGTATTTTCAAAAATAGCATTTCTATCAATTTTCTGGTGGTTTTCCAGCAGTAAGTTAAAACCAAGGATCATTTAGTTCAAATTATTTTCCAAACAGGGAAACCATTAAAGAAAGTTCAAAGTACAGGTAAATAGAGAGGTAGACAAACACTCACTACGTTGAATAGCAAATAACATTGCTGTTTTCCTCCCAACAATCGTCGGATATATACGGGTCGATGCTGTAGATAGAATCATCGGGACACCGTGTGCATGGACAGCATTTGATGGGGGAGAGGGGGGTTCCGGTTGATCCGTTGTCCCACGGATACCATCTGTGGTTGGTAATAGAATTAACTGGGTTGCAACGAAACATATGTTAAGAAAAACTTTAAAAATCTAATTTGGATGAAAAGACCAACTGGGTTTTTACTACCTAGTTTCATTATATGGATGGTACTGGTATCTTAATGATATGCGGCTGTTTTGATATTCAATTTTGGTAGCAAAAAATACCTTAACAATTGAGGAATATTACAAGCGTACAGTTAGCTAACTACTGTCCTGTACATCGAGCTTACAATCAAGTAAATAAATTTAAACTCACCCGTCAGGGACATACTTGCGGCATTTTGGACCTTTTGTCCCGATACAATCGGCGGGCCGCCTGGAAATAATATAACAATTAATTGATAAAAGGAAAAATCTAGAAAAGAAAAACAAACATAGTAAGGTTCAAAACTAAAGAAAACTGTATAATCACTGATCATAGTATAAACTAAATGTTTACGTCATAGCTTTCACTTGCACAATGACACTTCAGATAAGAAATTTCCTATATTTAGCACAGCCATGCTATAAAAGGATGTTATAAACATCGTCACAGGCATACATACAGTCCTTATTGTCAACACTTTAAATATGTTATATATATATATGGAATATGGATACATAATAGTACAATGGGTTCTAAAAAATAAAGTTTCAACTTTGCTATCATATAATATCTCATCTAAGTATAACCATACCACCATAACTTATTATTGTGTGTCTGACATTTTACGAATCATGAAAAATGAACAATGACATTGTCATATAAATAGGTGGGTAATATAAGTGGATAAGCCAATAAATGTTCCAAAAAAATGTTTTATAGGTATTTCTAAACTTATCACAAAAATTAGAACAAATACTATATGTAATACTACAACAATTTTAATAAAACATAAAATTAAATAGATTAGTTTTTCCATTTTGTATTTACACATATAAAAAGGAATTCTGTGATTCATTACATATCTGTTTTAAAACAAAAGAATTATTATGATTAGTGTCAAATCATATATATATATTCAACCTTGTGTGTGCTACCACTACAAATAATTAATTTGAAGCACAACATGCAAATAAATTCTGCCATAGTTACCTTTGCAAGATTAATATTGCTAAGCACTCCCAGTGTTATACATACTACTGTATGGTATCAAACGCATACATTATTAAGAAGAAAAATATATTTAAATACCATTAGTATACGAAATTTAGGCGGACATGTGAAATAATTAATGCAACAAAAACAAAAGAACATTAACTCTAAGTATCACATATTTTATTACAGCTACATAATACCGAATAAAACTAACATTTATGTTTAACACACTATACAGTCGTTACCCATGATACAGTTAAAGAATTTCAGGAATTTAATGTTCGCAACTCGCAAAAACAGATGGAGCTTAAACAGGGTGCAGGAATTGTTCTTTTTCTGAATAAAATCATTCCAGCTTTCCATATAATGAAATTAGCTTCATTACCTTACAACCAGTTTATTAATATTATAATGGTACAATGAGCGTTATATCCTAATACTTCACTTCATCTAAAGATGGAACTAAAAAATTTTCTAATATTTTAAAAAAGCATTTTTATTATGGGACACATATTAATTTCAATCATTTTATTTATTTTGTGTGGGATGCTGGTGCAGCCATTGCTCACTGTTAGGCAGCAATAGAACATCCAATTAGATTAAAACTTTCAGTAATACTAACTGACGTTAGTTATTTGCATTGAGATTTATTTTAAAGAAAGGAATCCTCCAAGAAAACACCACAGCAGACACAAGTAGACACTATTTTGTATTTGATGATTTGATGCCCAATATCTTAGGACTGGAAAGCGTATTCTAATTTTAAGTAAAAGTTATAGATATATGAAATGAATTCCGAAAACTTTAAAATGAATTTCAATTTCAGAAAACAATTGGGCCTAAACAGCCAGTTTACCCGGGAAATACCCTAACATATTAAGTACTGGAGCATGTACATATGATGCATTATTATCACTCATTGCATGTCAAAGGCAGTTTAACACTCTAGACCAGGGGTCGGCAACCTGCGGCTCTTTTATCTTTCTGCAGTTATTATTCGTTTTATTGCTACTGTTTCAAGCGCTTAATAAGTTTAACACCCATGCATAAATGAAACAAACAGAAGAACACTTGCGTCTTTATCTCACACAGTGTTGTTTCCTTAATTGCGAAAATATGACTAGCTTTGCGGCTCCCAGTGATTTTTATTTTGTGGAATATCGGTTCAAATGGCTCTTTGCAGACCCCTGCTCTAAACCCACCTAAACAGGTCATTTTAATACGAACAACAAAATATCCAATTCATTTGATACTTATGAAGGTGATGGGTATCGGGTATCTTAGGAACGACAATTCACATTAATTAGTTGAAGGGATAGAAATGTAAAGGAATTTATTATTTGATAGGAGATATTTACAGCTGTTAGCTCACATATGCTATGGGTGTGTGGTGGTCAATTTGGGGTTAATCTTCAGGGGGAAAATTATAAATTCATATAAACATGTTGCTATTTGCATGGTCAACGAGTAAAATACATACATCCTATCAGTAGTCATTTACAAACTGTAGTATTCAAACTACACTTAAGTACCAAAACCTTCTGTTTAATATATTTTAGCTTTCTAAGTTTTAAAAATCTTTCCATGCCCTTGCCCATTGTAATAAATACTTTGCAGCATAATTTCCTATACATCTCACATCTTGCTCAGCACGATTATAGATATAAAGCATTGTTGAAAGTGCTGTGTTGCCTGAGTAAGCAATTTATGAAGATAACTTCCTCATCTATTGACGACAACCATCGCCAGGAAAACCATGTGATGTCATGAGGTTAAAAGTAAAACATTTCCAAACTGCTTAACACTACCAAAGAGACCAGTATAACGAATATTGGCAAGCTTTGTAATTTAACACAAGCAACAGGAAGTCATTCATTGGAAAAAGTGGCAATAGAGGAAACAATAGAAACTCGTTTTAGAATTAAAACTTTAGTCAAAATCGAACAAAGCATTTCCAGGTAAATCAGGTTGGAAAGCAGGTTATGTTGTCGGATGATATTTTGTTGTATTTATCATAGAATGATTTCATTTTTAACATGATGATACCAGTATTTACCAGCATATTACAAAGAGTTTAGTTAAAGGTTATGAATTTTAGTGGTTTAGCAACATTGGCAATAATTTATAGGAATGACGCATTTTGGTATTATGTTAATGGTAACAAGACTGGAGAAATCAACTCAACATGGGAATTTCCACTTCATTGTTCTTGCACAATGTGGCTGAGAGAGAGAAGAGAAGGTGAGAGAGAAAGAGAATAAGAGAGAAAGAGAGAGAGAAAGAGAGAAGGAGAGAGAGAAAAGAGAGAGAAATAAGAATGAGAGAGAGACAGGTAAACAGAAAGAGAGAGATCCGTTACAGAGAGTAGACTTTGATTGAACAACATATTCTGAACTCAGGCTACTACCAATTTGGTCGATTACCTCAACGTTTTAAGATAGAAAACATGTGCGGTGAATAATACACCCCAACACAATCACATTTCCACGGCAAAACCACATCACACGTAAATCAAAATTAACACGGCAAATCTGAAAATAAACAGTAAACAGATATATTTAATATCATTTAATTATATCATTGACATTGATTTAAATCTTAGATTTTTGATTCTTTATAAATAATTTGATTGTCCAATTAATCACAACATGCAAATGCTAATAGCTAAAAAAGATAATTAATAAACACAACTACTAATACACAATCACACCATACCTTCTTTAATTTAACTATGCGTTAAATATAGAGGAAGCTAAAACTGAAAAACAGAATAACATATTAAATATATTTAATTAAAATTTATTAATAGTAGGTTAAGTGTACAATAAACTCTGAACTGAGTGAAAGATAATTCTCAGGTTAGTTCTTATATTGTGATTAAACAAAATGGCATTATCTACTATAATTTTATTAGAATAATTATAAAAAAAAATATAAGAATAACTGGATAGCACGGAGCACTAATTTGCGTTTTTGTTTGTGGGCAGAAAAACTAAAAAACAGCGAATGTGTTATATTTACATGTATTGATGCTTATATTGTTTAAATTCACTGAATTGAGGCCACTTTGTTAAGCACCTGTTCAAACTACTACCAGATCATAACCTTCGGATGAGTTGTTTTGACAATACCAACAAATATCCAATGTGTTGTATTACTTCTTTGAGTTGTGTATTTTAGGTCGATACTTATATTCATATAAAATTGATGGTTATACGAGGTTCACCATATTTACGACTCAATCACCATTGGAATGTTACCTTGAGTTCAGTGCACCAAAATTATGGGTTAGAACCATTAATATGCATTGTGTATCGTTAGGATATCACCCATGCAAGATACATTTAAATAATTATTTAAAACCAAGCAGTAATCACAATATTAAATATGTCATTATAGAATAAAAAAATGGTAGGCTTTATAAATTGTGGAAATAGCATAAGAACTAATAAATATTTAAACCAAACACTCAAGTGTTGTTCGGAAACCATCATCGGTAAAAAACAACGAACTGTTATATTAGGAAGCTGTGAAAGGTACAGCTTGCGCAAAGATACTCATATTACAAGTATTTCCTTGAGCAATGTCCCAAGGTGCCACCATGGGAGCGTGAAGCAATTGCGGTGTTTCTCACAACAGTTGATACTTGGAAATAAAGTTTTAAAATTTTAAAGATTTTGATCCATTTTTATCCAGTCTTTATTGTTTAAAATCAAAATAGATATGAGGGTGGTGGAAATGGTTAAAATACACGGTACATACAACGTACAATGGTAGCGTTCTAATATATATTTATAAAATACTACTATAAATTCATATCCCTCTTTGTTTTATTATATAACATACTCCGCTTTTAAACTCTGATTACGTAAAGCAAAATGCTCAGTATTTGGGTAATGGTATATAAATAGTCAAACATACCTTCGACTTGAATTGTAATGTCTCGTACACCAAAGCAAGCAAAAGAACACAATAAGTTGTTGATAGTTTCATAATGGTAGCCATTCTTTAACTATTACATTAAACAAGTATTTGAAACCCTACATAACACAAATTCATCTGAACTAAAAAATATAAAAGTAACTTTCAATAAAATAATCTTTGTATAAACATCAAATTAAACCTAAATTTAACAGTAGTTGTACAGCTACCATCTTATTATAAAATTCTTGTTGTGGTATTTGTTTTGAGGTAACCACTAACTATCCAAGAACTGGTTAACCACAGTGTGTAAATGAAATATAAAAGCAATTTGGTTTGTAGCAGTACATTTGAATCACTACATAAGTAAAGTTTGAATTCCTTATTTTTAAATCTCGGGTCAAATTCAGAACACAAAATCATTTGGTTTTGTAATATTTATGATTTATTACCCTATTCAAATAGAAGCCTTAAGTTTTGTTTTTATAATAAAAATGAAGAATATAAATCAACTTTGTTTTAAGACAATAAAATACGAAGCCAATACAGCATAATCTTCTACTACATAACCCTTTACACTTAAACCTGAATCGCCAATATCCACGTCATTGTAGCGTTTCAGCCCAATTTATTGTTGCTCAGTCTATAACCTCGACCGCCACAATGCAACTAGACGCTCACAACGGCACAACTCGTAATTACACAACTGTACATCTCACATTACTGTACAGAACTATCCTTCGCCTCTTGCCTATTAGTCGGTCAATATAACGCTCAATAGCAGCTTGTAGCGCGAAAGTCATTCACGTGGACAGTATCGTAACTGTGCAAGCCTTCCAAATACAGAGTTCGCCATGATTGGTCAATATAAAACTGAATAAAACGAAATTAAAAAACCTTACAGAAACTATGTGGCTTAATTATTGGCGGCTACTTCCCATGCTTTTCAATACTAAGCAATCTAAAAATATTTAGATTTTTGTTATATTTAGCGATCTATAATATTGAATTTACACAATAAGTAAAAAAAAATTTAACTGATTTTTTTTCTGATCAGTTAATCATCATCAGAATTTAGCTGCACAAACAGCCTTACTAAGTAGAAAAGCGATTGTTAACTTAATCTACTGTACAAGTATGTGTTCCAAATCAAATTAATAAGTTTTAAAATGCAATGCCATGCAACAGTTTATACCCATGTTCAAACAGCTAAAACAGTACAGCTACGTCCATAATTCATAATAGTCTAAATAAATCATCATACATACATTATTTTAAAGCTTAGTAAGACTTAGGTCCTAATCATATACAAATGCTACATCTCTATCAATAATGCATTGGGCAAACACAGATTAAAATCAAAATGCCTCCAATTTTCTTAAAAATGTATTAATTGAAGTTTTACAATGCTAACATATAAAATAATTATGAATGATATTCAAGAGTAACATAAATTTTTAACTTCAAATTCTGTAATGTC
>CH003147.1:220228-251332 GCA_000149265.1 Ciona savignyi
AATCTCTTCAGTGCAAAAATGAAGTAACTATAGAAAATGGAAAACACTGCCTAAAGAATAAAGTGGTTTATCTAATCGGAGATTCCACTATGAGACAATGGTATTTAGTTTTGCTGCAGCATCTAAAGTTGAATGACACTTGCAGTATGCCAGACCACCCTGAGATATGGCAACAACCAAGACATGGAGAGAATAGAGAATACAACATCACCGTCTACTACCGCGCCCATGGGTTGCCGTTACATAATCCTGGTCCCCCACAATCACAACCGTTCATTGTAGATACTTTGGATACAATCGGCGCGGGGGTGGAGAATGCGATTATTGTTCTCAACTTTGCGTTGCATTTTTGCTTGATCGACCCGGCTTACTACCTCCACCGTGTGGAAGCTGTCAAAGCTGCCGTCGTCATGTTGAAGAAAAGGTCGCCGAACGTTCGTATCTTGATTCGTGGATGTTTGCGACACCGAAACACCCGGAAAGTTGTCCCAACTGAATGGTTCAGCTTCAGACTTTGTAAAATCCTTCAAGCAAAGTTTGCAGATGTCCCTGACATTGGGTTTATTGATACTTGGCAGATGACAACAGTTAGTCCGAATTATGTTGACATCCATCCAGATGATAAAATGATTTCAGACCAGATCGGTTTATTTTTATCTTACGTTTGCTAACTGTGGGTTTTGTTAGGAAAAAGTTAACGTTGTTTTATTGTTTTTTTATCCGACGTGTATTACAGGAATTTTGTTTTTTTTTCTTTACATGATTGCCATAATGACATTATTTAATTATAGTGTTCTCTTTTGTCCCTGTTATATCATGTATGCAGTTTTATAATTATAAAAAAAGACATTTTCCTCCAATCTTTATAATAAGTACAGTTTTTAACCTTTTAAAAGCTACTGAACTTCACACTGAATCTGCACCAAATTTTAATCACTGTTTCTCTCTTTACTCAGTGTAAGTGGCGTACTTAGGTCTTGTTGTAAGAAATCTTCAATTTAAAGGTTTAATTGCATGACAACTTGTGAACATTCACTCACAAGTTCAGAACTGAAGTTCATACAGGAGAGATACCAGGTGGGTGGGTTGACATTGTTACCCATGTTTCACCCATGTTGTGGGCAATCAATATAATTAGAGAAATACTCAAATACCAAATGCATTCTGTAGATGTAAAAGATGATGTTTGGAGTGCACAGATGCCATGTTACTAAAGTTAATAAGGCAGCATCACAAACCAATGAGCTTACGATAATACTTAGTATGGTCAGCACCATTTCATCCACTGTCTGTTGACCAAACATCAAACACATTTGGTTGCGTTGAAAAACTTACAGAAAACTCCATTTTATTCTATATTTTTTGTCACTTTTGAATACAGAGCATTTCCAATGAAACAAATTTGGATATTTGTTTTGCTTGGCTTCCCTGGAATAAAACATGGTTTCTTAATATCAACAAGCCCGCACCTATACACACAGGATACCTCACTTAGATTGTGGAGAAGAAATAGATCTGAATCGAAAACGACTTCTACAAATTATTTGCAGAGAAGTGGAAGCAAAAAGTAAAAACTGAGTTTAATATATTTACAAAACCTCATTTTGCTGTTTGTCAGTCTTTTGGGAATTATTACCATTCGGTTGCCATGTGGAACGATTAATGGCAATCATTTGTGTTTATATGGTAATGGGATCGACATAAGCATTTTGTCATTGCTAAGGCGATTACCTCATGCATACTGTCGGGTAATCGCAACTGTTGCTGTTAGTTAGTTGAGATATTTTTGTTCTGTTTTACTACAACCTAATAATCCCCTTGGTTTGGATATGGTGATTTGTACCTCGCAACTTCCCAATTATAAATTGTAAAATTAAAGAAGGAAAATACCCATTGACATCGTCATCGTAGAGTGATTGATTCATTAATAATGGTTTAAGTTTAGTTTACAATACAATGTTATATATTAAACATTAATTTAGTTTTTGTATCCACAATGAAAACACGAAGCAGGACCTTTGATAAAAATTTGGAAAACGAGAAAAAACGGCAAAACGGCAGTCGTTAGAACACGTCTCAAAGCAATAAATTATTAAAATTTTGTATAAATAGACGGCAGCTAAACCGAAATAATAATCTTGTTTTATTCGTCCAGGTATTCCTCACACGGAAACACTGAAGTTGTCATACCTGACACCAATCAGTTGCCATCTCAACGACACACCCCCTCTTCAAGAGTCTGCACAATACTGTAATGTACAGGTTCACTAGGGGAATTCCCTTAGCCGCTACCCTTGCAAGCAAACATGGCCACATTTGCACTGGGATGAGGAAAATGACTGAAACAACCAAAGTGCAAACAGATTTGGAGACGTCAAACAATGAATCATCGGTATAAGTTGGATGGGGTATTCATGTTTGTTCTTGTGAATAAGGAAGTTAACACACGAGCAATCGTCAGATCACCTCACGCCCATCGTCGGGTTACCTGAGCTATTGCAGTGTGTTGTGTATGATTCAAATGTTCCTTCTATTTTGTAGAACCCAATATTTCACTAAACTGAGGCCCAAGGAAACAACCAAATAGCTAGCGACCGGTTTCAATCAAACTTCAAGCTGAAACTCCTGAAAGGTGATGCACTAAACCGCCAAATTAAATTATAACCTGTTGGTCATAACCTGTTCTGCCAGGGATGAAGGTGTAAATTAATCTTTACTCACACAAACATTTGATTCCTACCAAAATGTTTACAAAGCAAAATCAGGTTGATTATATTTCCCAACATACTAAGCGCTGTATATCCCAATATCTGATCTGATAGATTAGTTTGGTGAATAGGCGAGCATCAGTCAAAGGGTTGATGGATTGAAACCAGCAGTTGTTGGAGTTGATCATGGGCAACTTAATGTTGACGTCACCTAAACCCGGTGGATTAATAGGTGAACTAAAATTTAAAAAAACTCTTCAATCTGACACATGAGTGTGATAACGCACCTGCATTTTCTCTCACACGTGGATAAAGTCAATATTTCATCATAAATTGCTGCAATTATAATAAATGTTGTTTCTATAGAAAGTTGTGTCGTTTGCAACACTTCTGAGGAATTCCCCGTTTGTCCATCTTTCAGCGCAGAAGTTACCGAAAGTGGTTGGGAGGATTATGAAGGTAAGTATCCCGTGTGTGTATGGAGTTGTATGGGAAATGTTTATGTTGGACTGTTCGATTTGAGCATTCAGTGGATTTGGTTAACGTGTCATATCTCTTGCTGGGTGTGGCTAAGTAAAAATAAATTAGCATTGAATTTAATGGCCTATCAGCAGACGGCTTATGTCACTTTGTGTTCTGTCTGTTTGAAACGTGTATGGTGGTGTGACATACCAAGTAAATATTCATGTCAGATTATGCAGTATGTTGCACATAAATGTTGATATTGTATGAGTGAACCCATTTATCCACTCAGTTTAAGTGACAAATTCCAAGTTCCCCAAGAATACAAGGGGTCGTCAACAACTGCTTTTGATCGAAACATTTCCGCTGCCTGCAGACAAATGGCCAATCTAGTTTGGATGAGGATATTCATGTTTATCCCCGTGAATGGGAAAACCAAGGGGGTTACCACACGGGCAATCGTCAGATCACCTCGCACCCACCGTCGGATTACCGGATCTATTGCAGTGTGTTGTATATGATAGACACATTACTTCAATTTAGTAGAACACATTAATTTAATTAGTTTAGACAATGTTTGTTATGACCCTTGCCCAAGAACACAACCGACTAGCTAGCGATCAGTTTCGAACCTACAACCCTTCGTATAAATGCGTCGCACTTATACGGCCAAGCTAATCAGTCAGACCAGTTTGTGACTGGTGTTAATTGTAATGTGTCACCATAGATCCACGACAACAACTTATACATTGACATCGGCACCAAGTTCTACTGCGTTTGCCCAGTATCAAGTGAGGATTTGAAGAAATACCACGAAGATGGGAAAGTTATGGTTGCCGTCAAAGATTTTGAATTATCCGCAAGGTTTGGACATTTGAAGCCATCGTTACATTAGGGATATTTGGCTGTCTACCAAAATAAATAAATACATTTAAAAAAATAAATAAAATAAAAAACGTTTAAAAAAAATAGATAAAATAAGTTAAAAAATTGGAACAAATTATGAATGGTGTCCTCTTATACCAGGTTTCTTGGCTCAACAACAGATACCACTTTACTTGAAGCAGATGCCACACTGCTGGGCCCACTCTTTAAATAATCATAAACATCATATATTTCTATATGTGGTGTTTATGGATGTTCTCTCACATGGTGCTTCTGTGGTTTTCAGCCCAAATTCTACACGATCAACATTGTAATACTGTGATACATTGTGTTAGTGTAGTTAGATGTTTCAACGAAATATAGAAAACGATTTTGTATTTCCTTTTTTATTGGTGCAGAAATGCGTGAACTCACAGCTGCTACAATGTTAAATGGTTGAAAAGCGAATGTCGGTCCATCTGTTTTATTAGAATTCAAGCGATTTACTATAGGTTGTGTGACCACATTCAATTGGTTACCACTAATCTGACATCGCCTGAGCCCGGTTGACAAATTGTTTCTGCTATAACTGAAGGAAAGTTTGGCTACTGAAACATGCGCGCGAGTTATCAGTTTGTACGACAGCTTAGTCTGGTGGTTCTACCAAATTGAAGGAACGTGTGAATCATATACAACACACTGCAATAGCTCCGGTAACCCGACGGTGGGCGTGGGGTGATCTGACGATGTCCCGTGTGTTAACCTCCTTGGTTTTCCCATTCACGGGGATTAACATGAATATCCTATCCCTATAGATAACCGTGGAGAAATTCTAAAATATATTTCCCACCCACCAGAATATAAACGTCTTCTTCATCCATATAATTCGTTTAGTTTAGTTTATTTATTTTTACCTCAGTATTAAATAATGGCAAATAAAGCAAATCACGGCAAAGAAAAAGAAAGGGGGCGACAAAACGTGTCATTAAAACACTTCATTAACAAAAAAGATATAAATAAACAAATATAGCGGAACGTAGGTGAAAACAATACTGTTGAAACAATTAATTAAAACGATAAAATACCCCGAAGAAGAGTGTGTGGTAAAGCTCAACCAGTATTGAGGAAGGTCGTTTAAAGGGAATTCCCCCAACTGCGCACAATGGATTAGCATATTGGCCCAGTTTAACAATTGCCAACATGGACATTATTGAGTGAGTTCGCTACGTCCATGCTGAAGGTAATTCACGAGGAATGTTTCGTCCGCTCGTTGGTGTGTGTACGTCATATGTAGGGGGTTCCCCTGGGGCGCGGGGGGAAGGAGTCACTTTGCTAGTTGGTCTTCGTTCCAAATATTTGAAGCATTTTGTTGCGCATCGCTTCACTTCACGGAATAACCGTCGAACGGAGGCCCTCAACTGGCGGTTCAATATAGCATAAGCAGCGATTGAAAATATTCGTCCACCTAGTGCCAAGCCTGTGATGAAATATGACGCGGGTGAAGTGAACCGTGACTCTTGTGTCGTCACATAACACTCTATGATGTAATAAACGTAATATGGAATCCAAGTAGCGGAAAATAACAGTATCACCGCTAAAAACGTCCGTGTCGCTTTCCGTCTTGTAACTCGCGATTTATGGATATTGTGCCAAGTTTTGAAGGGTCGCATGTAGCCCGATAATAGATTGGATATTGTGAACACACCACCACCAGTTTGAGGCTCAGTGTTGCATTGTACAAGGCTGCTAGACGACGAACTTCGACCCGAGGTGACAGAGGGTCGGATAAGTGTTCGTCGGATGTCTCGGACTTGTTTGTACGCGGTCCTTGTGATGAGGAAATAGAAGGTGACGACCACAGACAGTGGCACCACATAGAAAGCCACCATCGCCGCGATGAAATAACTCGGCAATTCCGTCCAGTTGGGTCCGCACAAGAGGGCGCTCCTGGTGTCCGCTGATATAAATGAAACGGGGTGGTGATCACTTACATGCGTCGATGTGTTTGTGGAGTTTTGAACGAAGTGTTTCGACCCATAAGTATCCACTTCGCCAATAATATCCCGGATTCGAAACGAATCGCTCATTTTCGTCACAAAAGATTCATTGTCGATTGTGACGTCGGTAAAATTCATAGAGTCGTTATGACGTAATCCAACCTCCAAGTTTATAAGAACGATGATGATGACGTAAAACCCCATGACGTATATCAACATCGTCACCTGACCGACCATCAGCCATTGGTTGGTTGATCTGACGTCACAACGGAACGGATACGTCACGATGACGTAACGAATGATGGAGAGCATCGCGAGAAGACAGGAGGAGGTCGACATGAACAGAACATTCAGAATCCCGAACGCTTCGCACCACGGGCTGTATATCTGGGGATTCCCCGGTTGTCAAATGCATTCTTTTTGGAGCCAAGTTTCGAACCAATGATGGGCTCGTCACCAGGACCGTTTTTTTTATATAGGAGTCGGTATATGTATCGGTCGCGTTAACTATTCGGCCACACGACTGTACTGAAATGTGCATTCGTCTTAACACGCGGGCAATCAGATCACCTCGTCCGGAGAACTATTGCAGTGTGTTGTCTATGACTTACACGTTCCTTCAGTTTAGTAGAACCCATTAATCCGCTGGGTTCAGGTAATTTCCGAAAAGTGCCTTGCCCAAGGACACAACAGACTAGCTAGCGACCAGTATTGAACCTTCGACCTTTTGAAAAGTCCACATTCTTATTATAGTTTTGATGGATGTTAAACAGGAAGACTTATTATTATTCTGGTAAAAACCACCAAATGATTGAAATCGTGGTTTCATCTGATGACCCGAGGCGAGGGGCAACACAAACAGTCGTTAAAACAGTTAATGTTAAAACAGGTGTTTGTTGGTGCAGTAATGTGTAGCCTTTGTTGGGGAGGAATAGTTAGGAGAATTCACCAAAAGTGTGGCCCAGTGGTTTGTATATTAAAGCAGAATTGTGGTTTGACTAATGTCTATTTATTTATATATATATATATATTTTTTTTTTTCAACGTTTATAAGCACAACAATGTGACAAATACATTGCACAGGGGCATAAAGATCGCACAAAATGTTTATTTACAATATCTTTCCCATTTATTCAATCTTACCTTCGCAGGTGTGTTTATCGGGTACAGATGGTGATCCATATTTGTAGATAGAATAGTTGGCATGGTTCCACATATTGCGCACCCAGCACCACATACAGCGATCATGCATAACGATATCCTTTCGTTCAAGTTCATTCTACACACACGTCGGTATCGGAACAAAACAAAGAGTCCGATGCCGTTTACTACGAGCCCGATGATCAAAGTCAGCACTGACACAACGACATACTCAATTTTCATAGTTGTGACATATTTAATGCGCCAGATGTCTACGATCTAGAAAAGTATGTAAATTAATCTTCAGCGATTTCTAATAAATCGGGTCTTTTTCTAAGGGCGTCGAAAAGTTTAGTTTTAGTTTATTCATTTTTTGCCCCAGTATTAAAAATGGGCAGACGAATAAAATCACGACACAAGCAGGAAAAGACGGCAAAACGAACAGAATTAGGATAAGTAGCCAGTGGAATTCGCATATCTTTAACATGAATATGAAGCAAGCAGAATACATAATATAAAACTGTCATTTTTATTCTAGGGCACATCAAATAACTTGTTACATAAAGTAATAAAGAATAAAGTATCATTACGACTGGTTTGAAAAGTTATCTTCCGGTGTTTCTGCTTTCATTATCTTACAACTCAATTTAATGATCCAAAATTAAACCAACATTTTATTTTTTTAGTCAGCGAATATAGGCAATACAAAACTTTTCTATCGCTAACATTCAAGAACTGATAAATCTAGTTTGTGATGTTAGCAAGCTTTAAGTCTTCGAATAAACTTGAAATGCTAGACATTTTTACAACTAAACAAATGACTGATTATCGACCACATTAAGTGAAGAAACCTCTTCTAATAACTAAGTTCCAACACAATATGACTGCGGGTATTTAGCCCAACAGCTGGGCCATTATTGTTATTTTAATTTTAGCATGCAACTCCGCTTGGGCAACATAAACTGGATTTATGATCCAAATTTACCGTAACTGTTCTATGTTTATTTGCCATACCAGCTACGTCTGTGTAGTTGTTTCAAGCTGAATCAATGCACTGGACGACTGCAGTCCTCGTTACTGGGATAACGAGGCGAATGGAAGTAGTTGTGTGCGTTGTCCTGCAGTTAAAAATGAAGTTACATGAATGGGGGTATGGGTGATTAAATGTTCGGAGCGCTTTGTAAATACTCCCAACTCTTTCTTGATTTATGGTCCGTAAACACCGGTGTTGGATATGATCTGTGTCTTCACATCATCGTTGAACGCACGGTCGTAAAACGGCGTTACGTCATCCAGTGTCCTTACATGTCTACATGTCCGATGGAAAGGAATTTAAATCCGATGATGAAATTTAGGAGGTGCAATATAAACTAATTCTGCTGGTCTAGCGAGTGCAATATAAATAAATCCTGCTGGTAATCAAACATTAACCTAGCGAGCAGTTTCGAATCTAAAACCTTTCGGCTGAAGAGTGTTTTATCTTTAGGGATACAGATAAAATAATTAAAGTTTGATTGTGTTAATAAACAAATTAAACCTCTGGATTTTAGGAACATTTGATATTTTCCGTCAATTTCAGTTTAAATTAGAATGTCGTGGCGTTAACCTGTCTTGTCCAAGTCGGTTGAACGATATCTGTGTCTCCATCTTGGACATAAAGTAATCTGATGAGTTCATGATATATAAAGAACCTTGCACTTTTACTCCCCAATATCTTATCTCAGTACGTGCGTTTATAACCCCGTATGATGGTAGTGTATGTAGGCTTACTATTACACACGCCGTTTATCAACAGAAAACCCAACTGATTAGCTGGGTTGGTGCGTCGCTATTCAGGCGAAAGGTTGCAGATTCGAAACTGATCACTAGCTATCGTTTGTATTCTTGGGCAAGGCACTTAACAGACATTTGCCTAAATCCAGTGGATTAATGGGTTCTACTAAACTTGAAGGAACGTTTGAATCATATACAACACACTGCAAGAGCTCCGGTAACGCGACGGTGGACACGAGGTGATCTGACGGTTTCCCGTGTGTTAACCACCTTGGTTTTCCCAGTTACTAAATAAACATGAATATCCGATTCTATTGCTTTTTAGTTTGTGATTTTGTTTGTATTGTTTGTGTTTGCACGAGAACACTAAGTTTAACTGTGGTGACGAAATTGTCTTTATTTTTCATCGCGCATGCGCAGTATTCCATTTCATTTATTGTCTCCACGATTTTGGAAACGATTTCTTCTAAGTAAACGAAATTCGTACTTAGTATAATGTTTTATATAAATAAACTAAATGACAAATTGTACCAGTGTACCAGTGCAATGTACGTACTCAATCTAGAAATTAAACGTTTCGAACGTGTAAGTAGAATAGAAGAGATTTTTCGAGTAACGATCGTGTGGCCGAATGGAAAACGCGACCGAAACATATACAAAATCAAATAGAAAAGGTCTTACGAACTACCGCATCACGGTTTTGGAACTAGGCTCGGTATACTCGGCAGGCTCTAACCGAATAGTATATCAAACTTAACCCAACAACAAAATCAAACGACAAAAGAACATCTCCGTGATGGAAAAAAACGCAAGGGCTATGGAAGTGGCAATCATACTTGAATGTGGATTTCTCCAACCATAAACGGTATATAAGATATATAATAATTATGGGTATCATTTGAAAAAAGATGGGACACATAGGCCCTACTGTTTTTGTCCGTTTTTTCGTCAAACGCTTGGCAAGCAAGGCATGTGACTGTTAGTGGGCATCGGCCGCTGTGCCAATGAGAAAAAAGAAATAAAATACCTAGGGAAATTAGTTCCTATAAATCATTATTGTAACAGGCAGCTATATCGCCCCGACATCTCCAACAAGGAGTCGTCAAACCGGATTGAAACTTAAAGAATTGTTAGAAAACATGACCCAGATATGTAAAAACAGAAATTTATATACTAAACCCATGGTAATTTCCCGAAGCCAATTCGCCGAATGAAATTTAGCTTCATTTCACTACAGCGCTTGACAAGAGCCTTAATTCAAAACATTTGTGTTGTGGTTAGGGACCCTGTAGAATAAATATATGACAAAAAAAATATTTTGCAAATAGTGGTGGTTAAACACGTGGTTGCCATTCTCTAGTTAAATTGATTGTTTAACTCGTTACGACAGTTAGGTTGGCCGCATATCAACACACGGCTTTTAGACTTGCCCCCAGCGGTGTGTGTCGCGCGTCAGCGTTTGGGGACGAGTAAGCTTTGAAGTGGGCATGCGAAATGTGTAAAACATATTGCGAAGAGTCAATTTTAAGTAGATTTTTGTGCTGTTCGCTGTTGAAAGTCACAAAGTCAGTTTAATTGTAGGAAAAACAACTAATTGTGAAGTTGGCCTATTAGGCTAGTTTTCAATGTGAAACATTTAGGTTGTTGGACCGATGTTTTGTGCTACCACAGTGCTATGCTGATGACCATTTCAATAGCCTACGTCAGCTAAATGACGTTTTTATTGTTTACGTCAGTTTCCCGGAAATTACGTAATGGTAGTTCTTACATGATAGATACACTAAGCATTTCTCCCTACTTTAACCGCAGTGCGGAAATTCCGTTGTTGTTTTCTAACAATAGAGAGCTCACCGTCATAAGACTAGAATATTTATTCAACCGTGAAAACCTGTAGTGTGTAGGTGTACAGCTTATATGTGAAGTGTTAGACTATTTCTGACATGTTCTGTACTGTACAATAGTTGATTTTCTTTTGAATTCCTTATAATTTTTCAGGGATTTTAGTTTTTGTTTCGTTTTAGCGTTTACATTACGCGAAAAGTCAAGTAAAGAATATCAAATCAGCCGAAAGTTTCAAAGGGCTTCACAAAATGCTTCCAATTTCGACGTAAGTAATATAGTTAGCCACTATCTATCTTACCAGTAATTCACAACGTCGTGGTTATTTTCACAGAATCGTATCTGTCAGCGTCACCACAGGAGCGGCCCTGTTAACGTTGATTGCTGTACTATGTGGGAGATACTACAGAGCAAGAATGCTGCGAAAGCAAAACCAAAACATCGCAATCCAGCCAGTACCAGTGCAACCTATTCATCCGAATGCAGCATACCCACGACAGTTAGATAATCAGACCAACTTTACAACGCAGTACACAGCTCAACCGGTGCCCAATCAAGGCTACAACCCGAACTACAACACCCAGTATTCAACCGCCCCACCACAATATACCCAGCAGCCGCCCCCATATCCAGTCGATTCAAAACCACCAATGTAAACACTGCTACTACTTTTGCTTATAGTAGTAAAATGACCGAACGCTTAATATTTTACACTTTACCGTATGCTGGTTTGAATTTACCTATAACATGGGCTAACGTCAGATAGGTGGGTGTTTATTTTTTTTTATTCCCTGTTTAGTTTATTTATTTTTTCTAAGCAATATATTCTTTAATCGGGGAGAATGTTATGATCTTATGATGTGCAAGAACCAGTTGATATAAACGACATGAATATTGCATTGTAACACTTACCCACCATACTTATTACCTTTCTTCTTCATATTACTTGATGTTCTATGACGTATTGCTTGAATACGTAGTAACTACCGCGGGCAATGCGATTAATTGTAAAGATTTCGTGTTCGTTTTCAACAAAGGGAAAAGCGCCTTCTAATTTAAAACACCTACGTTTAAATTCAAATAGCAATAGATTAGAAGTAGTCCATAGTCTTAAATAAAGATGGTTTATAACACATTGTGTAAATTAAGATGTTTTATATTATCTTCCATGGCAAAATGTGGTAGAGTTAAAACAGCAATATCGGTCACAAAGAAATATCTCCGCGATTTCCAATATATTTGTTTTTATCGTAATCCCAAAGCCGGCCCCCCAATTATGATTTAAATTGTTTTCTGTTAAAAGTCAATTATGATTTAAATTGTTTTCTGTTAAAATTTATATTTATTAATGTAAGGTTAACGGCCACGTCATTTTTTCCCTAATTTGTAATGTGTGTAGTCACTGACGTGTTTTAACTACTGTAGTTTTGCCGTTTTATCCGGTCTCCTTAATTTGAAACAATTGTTCTATTCTTCTTTATTCTAACGAAGGAGTAAAACAATAAACTAAACTATCAGACATTAGGCGACAAGGGAAAATCGCATTGTTACTACTTTGTTAAAATTTACCAGAACGCGTTCCAGAGAGTTCGGGTAATCTTAAATAAAACCAAAATTTGTCAAAAAACGTTTTTATTTAAAGTGGACGTATTCAATCGTTGCTTTGAAGATATTTATCCACATATAATCATATTAACCTCTTTATTTACCACACCAACACGCGTTGATCACAATTTGAAAACTTGCAAATGAAAACATGTAAATTCAACACCAGTGCAATTAATTCGTCAAATATTTGTCTTTGAAATAGTTTCTTATTACGGCAGGATATCGGACTTTAAAACCCAGCAGTAGATTTATAAAATAAAGCACTATGCATGAAAATATCTGTAAGGTTGCGATAAAACATTGCACTTCACATAGCCTTGGTGTATTTTCCCCAAA
This sequence comes from Ciona savignyi, assembly GCA_000149265.1. NCBI lineage: Eukaryota > Metazoa > Chordata > Ascidiacea > Phlebobranchia > Cionidae > Ciona > Ciona savignyi. The sequence continues at coordinate 232,956 of CH003147.1, forward strand.
TATGTAACATGAAAACTGAAGCAATAAAAAGTAGACTCATCACTAGAACAGGTACGGGACCCCTGGAATAAAAAGAAACTGGTTATTTTGGGAATTTGCAAGTGTAATAAGAAACTAGTTTTAAAAAAATAAATCAATTTTCACTCCTTTTTTCGGGTTTCCTTTAAATTCTGTTAAATTATGATGTGTTTGTCATCTAATACATTGCATAAATTCTTTATTATAATAGTTAATCCTGGTTCTTTAGACAAATTTACCTTTGCAATATTGACTAACTAATTGAACAACCAGATTAACATATTATTGTTCAACTATTGCTGGCACTATGCAAGGCATATCCACCACTGGGGAAAATGGTACTTTTGATGCACATGATAAGCCATGACTGTTCTATTAACTAGCTAAATACTAAGTGGTATTAACACTCCCAGTATTTATAAAATCATAAGGGAGTCAGTCGAGTTATAGAAATAACATTGCAACATTCCATTCTTACACTTTAAGTCCTGGCGAATCTTCACTGTAGAATCTCCACATAGTACTTCCTGCACCACTTCCACCACCGGGAGTGCTCTTCGCCCTAGTGGTCGGGGTTGCTTTCCTCTGTCGAACGGTGGTTCCGGCACCAGCTCTGCGGCACAAATGTGGTTGATACAAATCAGAACATCAACATATTAGTCATTTTCTAATGCATATGCAAATTAAACAGCATTTAACAAGATTTGGTAACTAAAAGAAACAGCGTATTTGGCAAAAAATAAGAACTAATGACGCATAATGACACAACATTACCATGGTAACCAAGCTGATATTTCTATAGTGATACTAAAAAAATGAGTACTTTTTTTTTACAGTTGGTAAGAAACTCATTGATTTACTGTATATATATATATATATATATATATTGTATTTTAACTTTAAAAGGAAGCACATTTAACATGGGGGCTGTTTGAATTATACCATGTATTAGAGCTGTAGTAGTTTCCTATTAGGAAATTACACAGAATGTTATACGCACCCCAATGGTGAATAGAGCGTAAACGGTTATAACATTGGCAATTGTCAGATTACCTCATGCCCATAGTCCGGTCAGGTTATTGGAGGTATTGCAAAATTTAAAAATGTTAAGTACATTTCTTTTATTTTAAACCAATAATCTAGTGAGTTTGTTAAGAATTTAATAACAGTTTAAATGACAAAGTCGCTTTGAACTCTACCTTTCAGTCATTGTTACCTATGAGCTCGACAATCTTAAATGTTTAGGCCTCTATGCTAATCGGCAGACAAACCAATAAGCAACAGCAATTTATGCTAAAACTTGTAAAAAGTATTCTAAAAAGGGTTTTACTATTCTGAGAGATAGTGGCAAGAGGGACACAATATTATTATATGGCAAAACATAGTAGGATAAGGTATTTTCATCACTAAATTGAGCAGGACGAGTTATTACACTTAAGCAGGAGGTGAAATTTCGGTAAAACATGGGTGGGACTGGTTATATCATAAACCGTCCAGCTCATGTTAGTGACAATGATACTTGGTTTCGCTTGTAATATACTGTGTAGTCCCTTACATAGCCTCAAAAAATGCACATTCCAAATAATTTTAAAATAGAATGAAATGATTACCGAGGTCCTGATCTTCCAGGAGATCGCCCACCCCCTCCTACAGATGTTCCACTTGCTGCTGGTAATGCCTGGGTTGGACGTAAGATATAAATTACACACGATTTTGCATAAACCAATTTCTGTGGCATTTCAGGATTAACTTAAATTGTACAAAAATTTAACTGGAATCCAATCGACTTGAAATAATTATAAGTATCTGATACAAATAGCCTATATTGTATCTATAACATTAACTTACCATTTTATTTTATCCTGTTTCTTGTAAAACAAACTCGACTGCACGAAACAACAGATATTCCGAACTGAATGTAAAAGCCGAACCGACCACGTCACTGATTTCTCGTTTCGCTTGAATAAGAAAACGTCACGACTTCCGCGTTTCCCATGGTTATGCATCACTGGTTCCGACGTCACAATTCAGACCAGCTGTCTTTGTATACAAAATATTGAAACACAGAGAGTATTAGAGGAAGTGTTTTATTCCGACTTATTTGGTTTGATAGCCGATCACCGGCATGAAAAATCCAGTAAAACATTAGTTTTTTTTTCTTAATTGTATAGATATATGATTTTGTTTATGCTTATTTTATTGGCAGGCGTATATTTAATGGTATGAACTTTGATAAAAAGAAACTGTTTGGTTTATCTGTTCCTGTACCTACTATAGGTTTGCCACCTGTACCACAGAATATATCAAACTTTTTATGGAAGACAAATACGAGCGACAATGAGTGTTTTGACATTCCTGGATTAAACGTCAAGATAACGAAGAACGTAAAACTTTCGTTCGACAAAATCGAGCATTTTGTCGATGACTTTGTAGAAAGCTTTGTTCCCAATAAACTAGATGATCTGTACAGGTAACCGAGGCAAAAATAAGTTTTAATTTTGATTTCAAGTTTGTTCATTTGATTTCAATTAAGCAACACTAAAGGTAGCGTATGTCCTTGTCAAGGAACTGAGTAGAGGTCATGGAACCCAGTGGATTAATAGGTTAAACTAAAGCAGAACAAGACAATCAAACACAATTACAATGCCTCTAATTACTATAGGTTGTAACCCTAGCCCTCCAAGCGATCATGTAGTAATTAGAGCTACCGTACAAATGGTTGTAAGTTGTCTGCACACAGTTAAGCATTCATTCGTTATATGAAGCATGTTATGAATATATATTACAGTTTTGTTTTTTTAGAATAAGCTCGAAAATGAAGGCTGCACAGAAGCTGGGAAATAAAGAGGAGTTGAACTGCACTTATTCCGAAGCTGATGAGACAGTACAAGTATGCACGAATATAGTTGGCCTTGCTATTTGTTTTTTGCATGAACACCCAGTAATAAAATTATGAACGATAGATTCATTAATTCGGTGGGTTCTAGTAATGTTTACTTGCTCAAGAACTTAATCGATCCGTTACCGACCAGTGTCAATCAACTTTTTGGCTTTCTCCCCAACTCAGTATGTTTCAGCACAGTTATCAGAATTTTAAAACATAATTTTCTCGAACAGTTGATCAGCCGGAAGGTTGTGGACGTTGAAAAAGTTCGACTTCTCATCTTGGAGGACGATCTTGATGACTTTGATCTTCGCGTGCATCCGGCGAAATTAAAAGTCCGAGAAGCAGTGGTCGATTTCATGACCAACAGCAACAAATCAAAGAATATTGCAGCAACGCACAGCGTCGAGTTGCACAGCAGATCCCCCAACGCCAGGGATCTCATGAGCTTCATGCAGAGTGATGGGGAGCAACATGGTCAGCTTCAAGCACAAGCAGTGTGTTCATGTAAGATTCGTTTCAATAGATATTGCAGGCAAAGCACCAACTCTTGAAGTCATGCCACAATTTAAAGAATCAAACAATATAGGTTGATGACACCATCATGTAATATTTACAGCTCAAATTTGTAACAATACCCCCATATTAAACAGCACAAAATCAGCAAGAAGATGCTTTTGAGCAAGACATGGAAATCGTGCATTTAAACAATGATGGGCTGGATATAGAAGCTGTCGAACGATTGAACCAGGTGTGAAATCAGCACCTTGTATGATGGGATTTACCCTTGTATTCTTTTTTATATTATTGAAAAGTTGTCCGTGTTATTTTGTTTTTGTTCAAACCAGTCATCAACTGCTTAAAACTCAGTGATCCACTTTGCAAATTATCAGTCCACTGGATTACAGCAAGCTACTAAGTACCTTGCCAACTGTACAGCCAGCGAACGGTCTCAATCCAAAAGCATTTGGGCAGCTTGCAGACTCTCAACATTCTCACCCATTACACTAACCAGCTAATTATGTTAGCAAGCAGTGCATCTTATAACTTGTGTCGACCCCCACAGGACCTTATACAGCTCCACGCGCTCATGAATGACATAAACACGATGATTCACCATCAAGCTGAGACGGTGGATACGATCGCAGATCATATAGAAGACGCTGCTGGAAACGTTGAAGTAGGAAAGCAACAACTCAAAAAGGCTTCCTATTTGAAGGTAAGGAACAACGCTGGCCACTCGCAAATACATTTTAGTCACCAGGTGCAGCATAAACATGTGCATCGTGTATCGGTACTCAGCCACACAAGTTTGTAACTGAACTTACATTTCTGAAAACATAGAAATTCTGGGTATTTGAGTTTAAAGTTCTACTTTGTAGCGGCAAAATTGTCAGCGAATTTTCTCTTCGTTGCATTGTAAGTTATATTTCAATCTTAGAATGCGTTCTACAACCCAGCTTGTATCCATTCTACCCAGGTTGCCATGTTCCCGATAGTAGGTGCGGTGATTGGGGGAGTGGTGGGGGGTCCGATTGGATTCGTGGCTGGGATGAAGGTGGGAAGCGTCACTGGAGGGGTGGCAATGGCGGGGGTGACTGGGGGTGTGTTGGGGTACCAGGTGGGTGTGGGACTCTACCTTCCGTATTGTTTAATACTATGTGGAACTCGATTCACCAAGACTTGTTCCGTCTTGTTTAATAATGTGTGTGTGAATGGTGTAGGGCATTTGTGTAACAATTACATAATAAGAAATCCACCGATCGTGTACGACAAGAGGTCCCTGTGGACAGTATCGGATGTTGCAACACTGATATTCATCATGTACACAAAGCCCAATGAAAGAAGTTTGATTAATCCACGCATATTGTAATCAAATAATTTCCAACTTCATGGTAGCTTTTGCCGTATTTTATATGATCGTGTGATTACAAAGGCACAAAAACGCCTCAAAGACCAGATAGCAACATGGCCGGTTGGGTTAATAAACTTTCAGATGTTCCGCTTACACTGTTAGTAACCATTGATGTGCTATGTAACGGGGGTGGGCACACTTTTTGCATTTAGCTGTGACATCAATATTTAGTCATGCAACACATGGATAATATCCAACGTGGTTTGCCCCATGTCTGCTCTATAACCGGTTGGTCCAGCGGTTAAGTGCGTCGCCTTTCAATCGAAAGGTCGCAGAGGCGAAACTGGTCCCTAGCTAGTCGGTTGTGTCCTTGGGCAAGGCACTTAAAAGACATTGCCTGAACCCAGTGGATTAATGGGTTCTACTAATTTGAAGGAACATGTGAATCATACATAACACACTGTAATAGCTTCAGTAACCCGACGATGGGCGCGAGGTGATCTGATGATTGCCCGTGTGTTAACCACCTTGGTTTTCCCATTCACGGGGATAAACATGAATATCCTATTCCTATAACAAATATAAGAATTCAAAAATCAGTTGATTGTATGTCAGGGTGGAAAGATAATGAAGAAAAAACACGGGAAAGAAGAAATCCCAATGAAGGAGCTCGACCATCAATCTACCATGGACAGATAACACACTGTTGCATCGTTACAAAGATATTTCTTGTGCTTACTTATAAATGTGCTACTGCTATTACACAAGCCACTTGCTATTTTATTACCTTCAAGGTTCTGTTTTTAATAAACCATTTTCAAGATCAATGCATTTTTAATCAGATAACATTTCCTACAACATCACATTGAAAGAAAATAACATTGCATATGGCTTTACGTGCCTACGCAAATGCACTAAAAGTATTTTCACACAATTTATAAATTTAAAAAAATATCAAACATGAATTTAAGAGGTTTGAAAAAAAAGTTAATGTTTCTGAATTTAAAAAAAGAGTTTTCACCAAAAGGCTAATACCAGCCTTTAATAAATAATTAATAATATTTCATATTGTAACGAAGCTAAGAAAGAATTTTCCGTAGAGTTTGGAAATGTATTGCAATTAAAATTTTACGAATTACATTCCGAAACTCCACAATGTTATCCCTGTTCAGCTTTGATACCTACAGTTTCGTAAACGTTTGTCAAACACACAAAATAAATTGGTAGAAAAATAGAAATAAGAAACAAAATCAACCAAATTGGAATGAGAAACCGCCTGGAAAGCCTTCATGTTGCCCCCCTGGGAATAATGTTATCAGTTATTCCTCCAAATATATGAATCCATTAGTAAAGAAAGGATGCTGATTATGCTGTCTCTATGTCGGACACCATGGAAATATTGTTACAAACCAACTTGGGAGGTTGGCTTGGTAGCTGGAGTGTGGATGGTCTGCAGCTGAATGGTTTTGGGATCGAAACCATCTACTAGCTAGTCGGTTGTATCATTGAACAAGACACTTAACGGACATTGTCTGAATCCAGTGGAATGATAGATTCTACCAAATTAAAGGAACGTGAGAATCATACACAACACACTGCAATAGCTCCGGTAACCCGACGATGGGAAGAAATCAGATGTTTAAACATGTCGAAACACCCGCTGCGTTTACCCACTAACAACACATGATAATGATAATTCCAAACAGTCTCACCAAAAGAGTGTCCCCCCATTCCCCCACCCATGCCACCCCCCATGCCTCCTCCCCCAAAGAACATTTGGAAGATATTATTGGGATCGATATCTTGCATGGAGGGGCCGTCCACATCTTCTCCTCGATCGAACCTTCCCCTGCGCATCATCCAATGTTTAATGCCGATTCGGGATTGATAATATATTGGTAGATATGCCATAAACTTCACTTAATATTTGACGCCTTAAATTATTACCTAACACACAATGTCAACACTTAATATTGCAGCTGACATCAGTCATGTATTGTATGCACAGACTTCTGATTCATCATTTCAATTACAACCTCGTGCTAAGCAGAGAGGTTAAATCAGACATGGGCAACCTTGTGTGCATGGTAAATCTGGCCCGTGGTTTCTTTTATTCTGGCCCACCAGTCTAATTGAAATAATTTTGGGCCCTGATTCAAAAAGTGTGGCAACCCAAAGATTAGATAGTCAGTTTTGTCTTTGTGCAAGGTACTTAGCGAAACGAAAATCTTCAATAATCCAACAATAGACGAGTTAATTTGGCGATTGCCTGTGTAAGAACATGCCTCCTGTATTTGTGAGATGAAATAACTTCATGATTTTCCGCGTAATAACTCTCCAATATTTTCCCATTCACAGAAAACATGAAAATATATTCACTACTCTATTACAATGATAAAGATTAACATAAATAAATAAAAGCAAACATAATTCGAGTTTTATTACACAGAAAAAAGTTATCACACAGAAATTTTTTTTACTTTCCTATTACAATAATAAATATTAACCTAGAAAAATAATAACAAAAGCAGAAAGAACTTGAGTTTACCTCTTTTTCTCATCACTCAACACAGCGTACGCCTCGCCCACTTCCTTGAATTTATGTTCGGTGGCTTCTTTCTCCTCAGGTGTGGCGCTTGAATGCCGGTCTTATGGGGGGGGGGTTTGTTTGGTTTCGTATATTAATTAAATGACCACACACCAACACACTTTATATTTAGCAAAAAAAAATGAGGCAAGATGACAGTCTTTATACAACACCATGAAAAATTAAAATTATAACAATTAAAAAAAAACATATGTACTACAAGGAAAATATGATATCAATATAATTTGGTGGCTAAGAGTCAAAATCAGATTAAAAGAAAGCAAGTGCTGAAATACAGCAGCTTAATTAACAGTTGATTTATTACTGGCTGATTGTCCCAGGGCTAGGCAGTTAGCAGACCTTGCTTGAATCCAATGGTTTTAGTTTGAGAAACTTTTAATCAGCACATTCCTACACAGTGTTTCCAATTCATACCTGGGTGGAATTTCAATGCTTGCTTCCGGTACGCCTTCTTTATTTGGTCATCACTGGCGTCCCTGCTAACCCCCAGTATCTTGTAATAATCCTTCCTCTTACTGCGTTTGAGTGCGGCTTCCGCTTCATTCAGCATTCGCTTGTTCTCTGCAGGGGGGGGTATTCAATGTGGATGGTTGGGTGACAGGTTAGTCTGGTGGGTTAGTATGTCGCCTTTTAACCGAAATGTTGCAGAAATTGGTCGATAGCTAGTTGGTTTTCTCCTATGGCAAGGCACATTGCCTGAACCCAGTAGATTAATGGGTTCTACCAAATTAAAGAAACTTGTGTATCATACACAACACACTGCAATAGCTCCGGTAACCCGACGATGGGCGCGAGGTGATCTGACGATTGCCTTGCCCAAAGACACAACCGATAGCTAGCAAACAGTTTAGAAGCTAAAACCATCTGGTTAAAAGGCCACTAATCCAAAAGACTAATAAGTCAGAAATAATGATCTAGTAATATGCACAGCACTACCGCTTACACAAATAAACCAACATTTATTTGGTATTTACACATATTATATATCTTCTCACAATACCCGTATACATAACTAACCTCTTGTTTTGTCCATCTGGAATATTTTCTGATAATCGTAAACGGCTTCGTCATAATTTTCTAAATCTGTGTGGCTGTTTGGAATGAGCTGGGTGTTACACAACAACCATAGGTAGATGGAATAATCATGTGTATCTCCGTTAATGGGAAAAGTTGCGTTAAGTTGCATTATTACACTGGTAATCATCAGATCACCTCACAGACATGTAAGGTATAGGATATTTATGTCATTGCAGTGTGTTAAATGTAGATATTGTTTTTGTTAACAATAATGTCTAAACACTGAATTCAGAAAGTAGACATAACACAAAGTGCCTTGTATGAGCGAACTGTTATATTGTAATAATTGCGTTTTGCCATGGAAAACATCAACATGTTATGTGCTTCAGATATTTAAAGGCTTAAGTATTATAGAACATGTGGTTACTTTATTTTCAGTTATTTGTTATATAACCTCACATAAAGAAAAAGATTGTTTAATTGTACGTGATGGGAAGTTAACAAAGTGGATTAGATTGATTACTCTGTTGATTGATTGCGTTACCAGTATGTTGATGTGGCAATTCAAACATGCATGCATAACCCTGTGCACAAGTGCATGGTCATTTAGAACATGGTTACAATGTCATATCCCCACTGTCGCATATAATTCTTCATTGGTGGTCGGAGTGAAGTATAAGAGGCAACTTGCGCCACAAGTTTAACAACTCAAATGAACTTGCAAAATATATAATTTCTACCTTTGGATAACGGCACTTAGCCCAGCACTTATAAGTTTGCAATATTTTCAAGAAAAAGCTCAACCATTCAGACTGAATGCAGACTTTAACATATAATGTGTGAGCGATTAGCCTTACCATTTTGCTCTCCTGTGCAAAGCTTTAATATAATTATCATCGAGTTCCAGCGCTTTGGAACAGTCGTCCACTGCTTCTTTTAACTTCCCAATCTGAAAGAACAGGGAAGTGTGAATGGAATAAATGTGCTGTGTTGCAACTAGCTGGGTAGTTGTAGTTTGGTTTATTTTTTTGCCCTTCATGAAATATTAAAGATTATTACAAAATATACATAATAGTGATAATACACATTTTGAATGAAGATTTTCAATATGTAGCCACCATTAAATTAGGTAATTGGGTTTAATAACGTTGGATAACCCGCACTAACTATGCAATAGCATAGTGAAGTATAAATGATAATAAATAATGGATTGTTTAAAAAAGAAACATAACTGCATATCAGCAATCAATGACACATTTTTGCTGTAATTGGTAATAAGAGAGTAATTATGTGCGGTTGCTATAATGCATTGATTTATGAGTTAGTGTGTGAAATAATACCCCAGTTATGACCAAGTGCAAGTCGGTTCTTTTTGTTGCAATATTAAGTTTAAAAGTCACTTCTATTTTGACACTGTGTATTTATAGATACGTTACTGTTTTTTGCTGTTTTTCTTGCTTTTTGTTTTTAATTATATTTCAGTTTTCTAACGAAAAATAATTATATTTCAGTTTTGTTAATTTATAGTTAAGCACCAAGAATCAAAATAAACCACCTTGCTTCCAACGAGCGCTCGGTTGCAAAACAACTTCGCGTTCGTTTTCCTGTTGTTCGGGTCGATTTCCAGCGCGTTGCTGTAGATATCGTACGCATCTTGGTATTTGCACAACTTGAATGCTTCGTTTCCTTCAGACTTTTTACTTGCGAGTAACTTGCATTTCTGTGGGAACATTTATAAATCTTGATCATATTCTGAAGCAGGGGTGGGCAACTTCTCTAGTTGGCGGGCCAAATGTGGGAAAATGAAGTCCTTGGTGGGACAGATTATTACATGAATAGTATTCAATATCTTAACTACTGGGTATGATTAGATACAGTCCGCGGCCGGTCAAAATCATGGGCTGGACCCGGTAGATTGGCCGTATGTTGACTATATCCCTGTTCTGAAGGATAAATTTATCATTTCTGTCCCGGGAAGTGGGAAATCGCATGAAAAAATGTATCCATACTTATAGCGTGATAACTCGCACCCACAGTCCAGTTTCCGAAGCTATTGCATTGTGTTGTATAATACTAAGATTTAGTCAAAACTATAATTCCAAACTGTCTGTTAAGTGCCTTGCCCAAATATACAACCCACAAGCTATTGATCAGTTTTGATACAACCTTTCGGCTGAAAGGTGAATACATTATATAAATACTGTCTGTTGGTTACAGGTACATTTGGAAAATAGCTGTAGAAGTCATATAACAAGCTTAGATTACAGTTACTAGTCATAGCAAAAAAATAACTTAACCCTCAACCTTATATACAAAATTAAAAAAAAAAAATGTATTTGATTATATTTGGAAAAAAAAGAAAAATTGTTTGATTATATTTGGGAGATAGTCTTTCCTAGAGAGCAAAAAGTTAAATGTTCATGGAAAGTCACCACCGACCTTGAGAGTGAGTCTGGCGTTGTGGTGATCCGGTGACAGCTTGAGGGCATGTGTGAAGAAGCTGACAGCTTTATCGATGTTGTCATCGTAATAAAGACAAATTCCCCTCACGTAGACGGCGTCGGCGTTCATCTTGTCGTTCCGTAGTATTCCTCTGGTGATGGATTGGAAGGTGACACTACAGGAATTCTATAGCAACAACTATGCAGGCGAAACACATGCAGGTTTGTTTGTTATATTAGCCTGGTTGTTTTAACGCACATTGCCTGAACCCGGTGGTTCATTGGTTTAATTAAAATTGCAGCAATGTCGACACTACAATAGATTTATGTGATCTAATTCTAACTGTTAGCATGAAGTGATGCACCAATTTTCTCTGTGCTTCCCAACCTATATCATTGGTAAACATGTTTGAATAACAACAGGGAAAATGTGTGACCAGAGACCTCATATATCACCCAGCTGTACCCAAGGTGTCAAAGACATTTCTATTGTGACATCAAAACTTGATGACAATTTATATCGGCGCAAACAAGCTCCAGCCTTACCATCCACACTTACACTGCAATATCTTGTGCTTCACCGTATTTCCCCATGAGAGCCAGGTTCTCAGCCTTCACTATTTGGTAATGGACGCATGCTGGGGAGATTTCCAGTGCTCGTCGCATACAATATACAACCTGCGATGGAACAAATGTCACTTCTCAACCGATTATAACCGAGCATCATAAGGTTAGCATGTACACCATTTCTATTTAACCGATCATAATCGGGCATCAGAGGGTTAGCATGTGCACTATTTCCAATTATTTACTTATTTTTGCAGGTAGTTTCGAACCCATGATGGGCTGGTCACTAGGACCGTTATTGTAAAAAGTCGGTATATGTATCGGTCACATTAACCACTCAGCCACACCACCGAACACTATTGTCACTTTCTCTATGAACAAACCCAGTGAAGACAAACCTGGCGGAAATCTTTCCTCTGTGATGCTTGTTCGGATTGCTTCTCAAACTCTGCAAGCGTGCTGGCGTGGCGCACCTGCAATTTGCAACAGGAATTCAAACTTGTTGTTAAAGAATTTCTTATCTCCTACTTCTAAGCTAAACTTGAAAGAAACATGCAGATTGATCTCTCTGTTTTTTATTTGGTATTTCACATTAAAAAGTCTTGCAACAAAACGTAAATCGCACAGTGAATTTTTGGAAAAAAACTGTACAAAACATGCATTTAAAAAACACACAAAAATGGTAAATTTAAAACATTAATGACAGTGTAGCATATATAACTTAATAAAATATATATTAGTTGTAATATCCTTGTATGTTATATTTAATTTTATTTAAATTATTTACATTATTATATGTTCATTTGTAACGAATAAATACAAAATAAATATTTTCTTCAACCAAAACATCATCAGATGGAAGACAGGACAGATCAACTAAATTCCTCGGGATTCCGATATCTCCCGTCCTTGCATCGAACCCATTTCCTCTTCACCCCATGATTGCTCGAACTCTCGTTGGATTGCTTCCCTCTCGTTGCTCTCTCCTCGCGCTCCCGGAAGTCCCGTTCCACCTGATCTCCGATGGCAGACATCATGGAGGAGATGGAGTCGTCCACGATATCTCTCACCTCCGCGAGCATCTCCTCCGTGGTTGATGGGAGGGGGGATTCCCATTCCAACATCTAATGATCGGGGACATATGGCTTCATATCAACCACATCTTGCTAAAGCTTATTTACGGTGTAATAATATAATTTTTGCCGCTTTATTGTGATAATTTGCCGCTCATTGTAATTTACTAAATGGTAAATACAATCGCTATCCGTCATCAGAATTACTTTTTTTTTGAGAATTTTTGTCGAGTTTTTTCATTTATTTATTGATATTTGAAAGACTCAAATAAAGTAAATTCCATTGTTGTGGTCTTGTGGACCATTATTTTATTAAGTTTTCCTAAATAAAAGAACAACTAGGTCATAATATACAGCACACTGCAACAGCTTAACCCGATTATAAGATCAACAGAGGTGTTATATAACGCGATGTGCGTTTGTCATTTCTGTCGATAAAACTTGAACAATCAATCCTATATCGAATGGTTTAATCATTATACAGTTTAATAATGGTAGCAATACACAACTCTCTATATATCAGTTTCACATTATACAGCATGTTAGCTATTATTCAGTGCTTCACTTAATCTTGTAGAAAATGGCATAAATAAACGAATGGCAAACACTATATTTAGTTATTCTTATGCAACTTTTTTATAAACAGAAGTTACATTTTGTGGTTGGAAATGTACACCCAATTAACCACAATAAAAGGGCAAATACTCTTAGTTTATAATATGTCCTCATGTGTGCTGAACAGACCAGGTAAAACAGGAATAATCCTTGTGTAAAAATGAGGAATTGGGACGTGATCACAGTCCCAGCCAAATAGCAATTAATGATGGCTTCTCAGTGATTATTTCCCAACTACTTAAAAAGTTTCCACAAACCACACTTTTATGAAAAACATGTAAATTACTTTTCACTCTGAAACTTAGCACAGAATAGCGTACTTAATATCAATAACAATCAAATTCTAAGAGGTTGTTATTTGTCAGGTCGTGTAGTCACAATCAACGCTTTCCAACTAAAGTATACATTTCCACTTTAAGTAAGCATCTGCTATAATAACTCCTATAATAACTGGGTTTTCTTCTACTTTAATGGTATTATCGACACATTAGTTTCTAAAGGTGGCTGTTTACTCTTGACAATTGGGCCGTTTTACAAAATGTGACAGCTTGCAAACATTATATTAGAAAGGCGTATGCAACCCGTTGGTCCATAGTTGACCATGCTGAGTTGTGCTTTGGTCTGACATTGCCTGAACCCAGCAGATTAATGGGTTCTACCAAATTAAGGAACGTGTGAATCATACATAGCACACAAGCTCCGGTAACCCGACGGTGGGCGCGAGGTGATCTGACGATTGCCCGTATGTTAACCCTCTTAGTTTTCCCATTCACGGAGACAAACATATCCAATCCTCCTATCCTACAAGCGACGCCAATCCACAAGTTGTAACACCCACCTCCACCATCACCGCATGATCGTTGCTCGAATCGAGGTCTTTCGCTTTCTGCAGTGCAAGGAGGGCAGCTTGGGAATTCCCCAGCGCGATGTGACACTTGGCCTCTCGTATGTACGCCTGGGGATGATGGGTTTTCAATGTATCTGTAGCTGAGCTTATTTATGCTATATTGGTTAACACAATAGTGTGATTGGATAACCCTGGTATACTGGTAATGATAAATGGTGGTGATTTGTTATATTCACATCACATTGGAAATCTGTTATGTCTATTCATTAAGTTTATTTACATCATTTTAACCCTTTAAAAACAAGAAAATTCTTGTTATTATTTTTTTAATGACGTCAAGTCAGGGTGATATTCTTTCATATACATTGTTATGGTTTTTGATCTGTTGCCAATACAACATAATTTTTATTTACAAAATTGCTCAGAGAAGCATTTTCTTAAAGTATAATAAATTCGGTTTGATTACACCAACAAAGTTTGCACACAGATCTTATCTCTTGTAATAAATATTTTACAATCCGAACAGTATGGCTCCAACCTAGTAGAGTCATAATTTAAAAGCATTTTACAGTTATGATGATAATCTTTCGGCAGGAGAATGTGCATAACATATAACCAATTATATTGTTTTTACTCTCAATGTTAAAATATTTAATATTAATTCCTGTTCAAGAATTAATTGTCCTAAACGATCGCTTTTTTATTACTTGTGTGGCAATAAATATGACAAGTTTTGAAGTTTATGTTAAAAACATTTTAACTTCTTATATTCGTATAACAGTATTTTTATTTGTTGAACTGGACAACTTAAATCATTGATGTAAATTCTCATAAAATAAAGTTATCTACTCTTAATGCAGCTTTTTCGTTGGAATCACGAACTAACCAATATTCAACTTCAACCACACACCAATAGTCAAATAGGAACAATATCAAACAGGTCTGTGCGGCGCAACAAACTTTGTTGGTCTACTGGTATTCATATATGGCTTCAAGTATAGGCCTACTGAATATAGTATAAAACAACATGAACAAGCGTGATTAAAAGACCCGCGAATAAACTATCACTATTATCACTAATGCACTTGCATTATAGGAAATAGTTGTGTGTATATTTACAAATATTATTATCTCAATATTCTTAAACATAATAATATTATTAAACATTATTTATCGATACCTTTGCGAAAGTGTGATCCACTTTGATGGCAGTTTGTGCGTCTTCTAAACCTTCTTTGTACTTTTGCAGCATCATACGCGCGGCGCATCTGTTGCTGTAGTAACTTGCCACCCCGGGACAATACGCTGGAATGGAGAATTCATCTTAAAATTGTAAACAACTGTGTAACAGATCTGTTTGCAATTGATGATCCAATAAATTGAATGACAAACTTACTTATTGCTTTGGTGTAATGGTCAATTGCATTGTAATAATCTTTTGATTTGTAGCAATTGTTTCCTTTATCTTTCTCCTGCTCGGCTAAGCTGGTGGAAAAATCAAATATTACTTATTCGTGTATAAACATACCAACAAATATATATCTGTGATTTATTTCCTAAAGCAGAACGCATAGTGCATCATATAAGTATTCTTAAGATTACTAGTGCGCGGGTTGCCAAATTTAAAGTGCAAAAAATAACTTAATATTCGTCAAAATATGCCCACTTTTAGGTTATCAGAGCTATTGCAGTGTGTTGCACACAATTGGAGCTCAGTGGCAGACAATCAGGAATATCTGCTGTTTTAATTTTGTTAAATTTTGAACATTAACGCCTGCATGTAAAAAAACGTTACTTTTTTTTAATTCCAAGTATAAATGAATGTTCAAAGGTACATTTATGCTGTGGTTGCTGCCATGAAATTTCACATACAAAACCGCAATTTATTAGTGATCAATATTCATATGTAATTGGGAACAATAGGTTCTCTGATAAAACCCAGCACCAAACACTCAAATGTCTCTATTTATTTTACATAACAATGTATGATAAGTGATTCCCAAAATTTAATCGGTACCTCTAATTACTACAGCACTTTGATCGCTTACTATACTTCATAATTACCTAAGTCTCAGGGAAAACTAAAAAAAGTGAAACTTAAATGAATATTATAATCGTAATGTTAGGTTTGGGGTTGAAGTTAGTTGTGGGGTTAAGATAAGTGTTTAGGACAGGGACAGGGTTAAAATTAGTTTTTATCAAGCGATACAAGCGCTGCTGTAATAATTAGAGGCACACCAATTTAATTACCAGTACTGGGTTTATAAGAAATAAAATTTAAGGACCATAGAATTAGTTACAAGGAGATCATGATTTTTAACTACTGTTCTGTATTACAAACATTTCAATTACCAGTAATATACAATCTATATAATTGAACACTCATCCCAGAAGATACACCTTTTCCCACCATCTCAAAATACTTACCTGCTACAGTGGTTTGAACCAACAAACATCTAATTGAAACAGAGCCGCACACACTGCTTGCAATATTACCTAACAAGGTCGGCATCCCCAGTCTCCACTTCCATTGGTTCATCATTTTTTTGGTTGGAATTTCTATTGTGTATCGCGCCAGGTTCCGACATTATCTTACAGGCCATTTACCACAGACCACAAAGTATTTAGGAATAAAACCTTAACTTCTTCCAACAACCTGCCGACAGTGCATGCACATTGAATTTATTAGTTCACTTTCACTGCGAGAATGTTTTAGTTCAACTAATGCAACAGAATAAAGCAGTGGCATTACGAAATAGTCTCGCATAATGGTGTAAAGAATGTACAAAGGTTTTGTAACAAATAGTCATGATTGTTATAAAATTAACACTTCAACATTTAGAAATAGAGAACTTAAGTCAGGTTTAAATGTACGCAGTTGGATCTTTAAGTTGTTGATGCTTAGATTATATAATCAGCAGAAAATTTAAAGTCCCAATTATTATAGTTGGCCACAGTCAGCGATCAAAACCTTCTTTGAAGTTTTGCCCGATTGAGAACCAAGAGATTCCATAGCTTTCAATGCCGAATTCTTATCCTCGATAACGGTTCCAAACACAACATGCTTGCCATCAAGCCAGCTGGTTGGGGCCGTACAAAGAAAGAACTGGGAACCGTTGGTGTTCGGTCCAGCATTTGCCATGGACAGGGTTCCGTGACCACCATGCTTGAGGGTGAAATTTTCATCCTTGAACTTTTCTCCGTAAATGCTCTTGCCACCAGTGCCGTTTTGATTGGTGAAATCGCCACCTTGGCACATGAAACCAGGGATGATACGGTGGAACGGAGAACCTTTGTAGCCGAACCCCTTTTCACCAGTGCACAGAGCGCGGAAATTCTCGGCTGTTTTCGGGACCACGTCACCTCTCAGTTCCATTACGACTCTTCCAAGCGGCTTGCCATCGGCAGTAATGTCAAAGAAAACTCTTTGTCGTGACATAGTTGTTTTCAAAATAATATCTTTCGAATTAAGACGCAACTCTTGAGGATTTCTTCGCAAAAAGAGTGACTGTTGGCGCTAAAACTAGGAAGTCGTGTTTTTTTAATATCACAATGATTCGTGCATTTAACGAATGACTGCGAATTTATTTTTAAGTAATGTAACTTTTATTTTTTAATTAAAACTGATTTAATGTATATAATTATCTATTAAGAGTTCTCAGCAAATAATAACTTCTGAGTTATCTATTTTTAAATTTCTCACCTATGCATATTGCAAACCATAAACGAAGTTATAAATATTACCTCAACAGAGGTGAATATAGTAAGAACATTCCAGAAATTTCCTTTCGATCACTAAATGCAATCTATTTCGTTGACATTATATGTATTTATAAGATCATTTACAAAATATCTTAATTTTAAACAAAGTTTAAATTGACATTTATTTCTGAATAAACTATTCACGTTGGTATACAAACAAAACAATGCATACAAGCAAAAATCTCTAAATTTTTAAAAAGTCGATTAAATCATCACCACTACAAAAAATATCGTTTGAAACATTACTACTACATATTTTTTGAACAATTGCTAAAACCTATAAAGTTTGATTTTAATGGATATTTGTTTGCGTGTAGTTGCGTTTATACGAAGTTATCAAGAAAACGGCTAAAACTAGAGAGTGTCAACCACGTGTTTAACCACCACTATTTGTAAAACACATGATGTATGCCATATATTCATGCTATACAGGGTCCCTAACCACATTTTGTATTTTATACACTGAGTATGTAGTTTGTTTCTGCAAGCATAAACGCATGGGTCCCATAGTTATCAAACCCAACTTCTTCTCCATGTGTAGATAAAAAAGAACAATCGTGTTAGATTTACGAACATTTCACCACAAATGTTTTAAATAAAAGCTTTCTTTTAAGCGTTTTTCGTGGTTTCAGGGAATTACTGGGTTTATTAGATAAGTTTTGGCTAGGTTTAGTACGTACGTTTCTGTTT
>CH003147.1:251432-268642 GCA_000149265.1 Ciona savignyi
CTACTGGGTTTAGTACGTACGTTTCTGTTTTTACCTATGTGGGTTATGTTGTATAACAATTCTTAATGTTTTATTCTGATTAGTCAATTCCTTGTCTGATTTGTCGACTCCTTGTTGAAGATGTTTGTACGATATAGCATGCCTGTCACAATTATAATTCAGGAAAATATCTGCGTTTTTAAATGAAATACCCTAATAAATGATTTTTTTAATTGGAACAGAGTGTTTAAATGTCTAACATTTTACCAAATCTGATTCAAATTGGAGCTGCCGTTTAAGCGATATGCGCAAAAAAGCTATTTTTTAGAAAAAAATACAGTTTTGGTTATTAACGTCTCAGGGGAATTCCCCTAGATACATTACCCAAAATTTTGGTTTCTGCATATCTAGGCCATGTTGTCTAACAAATAAAAAAGTTGGATTGAGCATACATTTTTTTCTTCTTGTAGATGTCAGGGCGACATGACATGCCTGTCACAATCATGATTTGACAACAAAAGCTTATTTTTAGGGTATTTCCCTAGGTATTTTTTTTATTTCTTTTAAGTGTTAAATCAGTTACTAATGCACTTACATTTTATCAAATCTGATTTAAACTGGATTTACAGTTCAAGAGCTATGCGCAAAAAAGCTCATTTTTTTAGAAAAACATATTGTTTTGGTTTTTAACGTCTCAGGGAAATTCCGCTATGCCTAAAAAAGGTAATTTAAAAAAAAAAGATATCCGTTTTGGTTTTTCACCTCCAAGGGGAATTACCCTGGGTATATGTTTTAACGAAATCATTGATGTTTTAACGATGTTTTAACGAAATCATTATTTACGAACTACGCTTATCTGACAAACCTTTCCTTTCTGACGCAAATACATGGCCCATTCCGTCATAGGATAGGATATTCATCTTTATCCCCGTGAATGGGAAAACCAAGGGGGGTTATCACACGGGCATTCGTCAGATCACCTCGCTTCCCATCGTCGGGTTACCGGAGCTATTGCAGTGTGTTGTATATGATTCACATGTTCCTTTAATTTGGTAGAACCCATTAATCCGCTGGGTTCAGGCAATGTCCGTAAAGTGCCTTGCCCAAGGACACAACCGACTAGCTAGCGACCAGTTTCGCACCTTCAACCTTTCGATTGAAAGGCGACGCACTTAACCGTTAGACCAACGGGTCGGACTTTTTTTTTAAGGATAGGAGTCAGTAGGTGTATAGTGTGGTTAGGTTTTACACATCGGTTTGTACGTTTATTGCAATATTTAAATTACATTTTACTTCTAAGCCTTTTTTTTAAAGACAAACTTAACCCTTTAGAAATAAGATTTCTTTTTCTTGTAAATTATTTTTATCGGGTTCTGTAGTTTACGCCCATCATTATTGGGGTGATATGTTATAATGATTGTGTTCATTTATACCTTGAACGGCCTTAGAACGTGTGCGGATGGCGTTTTAACGAAATCATTATTTACGAACTACGCTTGTCTGACAAACCTTTCTTTATGACGCAATTACACGAACTATTTATTCAGTAGGTATAAAGTGTGGTTAGGTTTTACACATCGGTTTGTACGTTTATTGCAATAATTAAATTACATTTTACTTCCAAGCCTTTTTTTAAAGACAAACTTAACCCTTTAGAAATAAGATTTCTTTCTCTTGTAAATTATTTTTATCGGGTTCTGTTTCGATTCCATGATGGGCTCGTCACTCAGACCGTTTTTTATAAATGGAATTGGTATATGAATCAGTGTCGTTAACCATTTGGCCACGAGCGTTCAAATTGCCCATTCTTTTTCATGATTCAAGTTTCGAACCCATGAGCTCGTCACTATTAGGACCGTTTTAAAAGAGTCGGTATGGGTCGGTCCGTTAATGCGTTGTCGCATTCGCCCAAACGAATTTTTACCAATCTAAGTTTCGAACCCATGATGAGCTCGTTACTTGGACCGTTTTTTTTTATAGGAGTCGGTATATGTATAGGTCGTGTTAACCTTTTGGTCACACGATTTGACCGTGTACGCTCTAGTTCTAGCGCTTCGCGTGTTATACTTAGAGGAAAATGTTCTAAACTAGAGTTGTTCGAAAAATATCCTGAATTTTTTTATGTTTATATATTAAATATTTGCATAGGATCGGTAAACTTCAACAAAATATTCGATATAACACTAGATGAGTGAATATGTAAAATATATTCAGTTTTAGGCTACTTGGTAGATTATTCAATTTCGCCATCAAAGCGTCAAACGATTTTTTAATACAAATACTAGAAGATAGGATGGCTAAACACTGCCGATTTGGTGGGCTTACAATGGCCATAGAATCAATTATTTTTTCGGTATATTTAAACGTGCCCGCCAAACCTATACATAAAATAAATAAAATTGTTAAAAAAAGTGTTTATTTTAAATCTATTACATTAAGCCTCTAAGTAAAGTGAGCGGTATATGGGGTGGAAAATTTACAGCAAATCACTTCACAATTGATAAAATCCAGAGTATCAACCACGTATTGAATTATCAACATGTAGAAATATTAAATCGAAATAAATCTATCAGATACTAACGTGACATAGATATTATAAAATCCAAACATTAGGATATTACATCTGGTGGAAATTCCTATTTTTCTACTAAGAATTGTAAAACTTTAGCTTTCTTTATACTCGGGTTTACCACCAGTGCTTACAAACTACCAAATTTCGGTTAACCGACCAATGCTTTATTCAAAAATAAGATATATGATATTCATGATTTATCCCCGTGAATGGGAAAACCAAGGGGGTTACCACACGGGCAATCGTCAGATCACCTCGCGCCCATCGTCGGGTTACCGGAGCTATTTCAGTGTGTTGTGTATGATTCACATGTTTCTTCAATATGGTGGAACCCATTAATCCGCTGGGTTCAGGCAATGTCCGTTAATTGGTTGGCCGAAGGACATGCAACGTTTGAGGTTTTTGCGGTAAGGTTAACTGCAACGTTCGAGGTTAGTCGAGGGTAGATTTGCCCTCTGTGTGGCTCGAATATATGCTGACTCCGATATCCGACTTCCAAAGATCGAGTCCACGCTGGTTGAACGTTGGTTAGTTTATTGTCAAACGTTGTTTAATATGAAACACACGAATAAATCAATGCACTTTACTCGGCAATCGATTCGCGGGACCGACTGGCGTCGGAATAACTGCGCGATGCGTTTAATAGACAGTTCGTTTTCCTTTGCGGCTTGTCAACTCGTTCTTTGTTTATTCCGGCAGAAGCGACTTTTGTCTTGTTCCTTCTGTCAACTATGCCACAAAGTCTCAATAACCTAGCGCTTAACGCGCCAGGTGGCAGTCACCTCGGTCTCAGCCTCGTTCCCTCTGTCAGTCAGTCAGTCCCTTTCTGACGTTCAAACATCCGTATTTATCTGGTGCTCCAATCCCTAAGAGAAAACTGCATGATGCCCGTTTTTGGTCTTATTCATGTAATCTTTTCTCTCCAAAACCACTTATAGATTCTCTGCTTCTCACTCTTGCGACAACATCTCGTGTGATTGTTCGCCCAAAATAGACCCATTAGCTGGTCTTTCCCACGGGAACCCCATCAAAATCCAGCAAACTCCGAGCAATAACTGACGTCATAATGATTTCCAGAGATCAAACAACACTGACCCTTAATTGACGTCATAATGTTTTTCAGGTCAGCCTTTGCACGTGATCAATAACCAATAACTGGCGCCATAATGCAGTTTTAAGTGGATGACGTCCATCTTATCGCGGATGTTTGAATTGAAGTGAAAACAAGGCGAACCGCTGCATGCCTTCCACCGTTAAAAGGAAAAATCAAAATTAAGTCCATTCTTCCACATAATGTATGTGTTTCATATTAAAAGTTTGTTAATAAAGAATATACAAAACATTTTTAGTAAGACGAGTGTGTTAATAATGAGAATATATGTGTCAAAGGTTGATTCTGGCTTAATGCAATTGTTAAAAATCCCGATGCAGCAACACATTTTGCTCAAAAGGCCATTATAGGGCTGTTATTTTCATATTTTTGCTTGATACATATAAGCCCGTTTGGCTGTTTTCGCATATAACAGCGATTTGCTTAAGTAACCTGGGCGGTAATATTAAGCAATAAAGAGACATAATAGATTTGCGATTCCGCAGTAATCTCTTCGGGTTGATTTCCCGGAAAATATACATTTGTAAATCAAGCAATATAACATAACATATCAAGTCGATAGCAAAAATAACAGAATTATTGAGTTCTCATAAACTCTAGCAAATATATATGTGCCTTCTCGGGATTTAAATCAAATGCAATATTATATAGCCCACACTCAAACCTTTTTCACCGTGATATAGAAATGTGATGTGTAATGGTGTCGATTTCTACATCAGTCTTCGCTCAGTTTCATAACTTCTGAAAAACTGAGAGCATCGCTGATTCAAAATCTTTAAACTCGAACATTTGCTTGCTTTTATCCGCAGACAGAGCCTTCCAGTTTAGTGTCGAGTGACCAACTGGTTAAAACAACATGGCTTAACGACGATTTGCGGCTCTTTGCTTGCTTGATATCGTCGCTGAATTTTCCCTCATCATGCTTGAAGGAAATGTTGAATAAACATAAACGGTGAGCTTCATTCAAAAGCAATTCTTCTAGCTCACTTGATTACTGCAGAAAGTTAAACAGACTTCTGCTTTGATCAGACTTCTGTTTTCTCGTGAACAGTAGGGTCTGCTCGGTTGAAATCTTCGTATCCACTCTTCAGACTTCGGTAGGTTGCGTTTAAGTTCAAAATCACCGTCGGAAGGTCGCCACTGCAACGTTTGACGTTTTTGCGGTAAGGTTAACTGCAACGTTCGAGGTTAGTCGAGGGTAGATTTGCCCTCTGTGTGGCTCGAATATATGCTGACTCCGATATCCGACTTCCAAAGATCGAGTCCACGCTGGTTGAACGTTGGTTAGTTTATTGTCAAACGTTGTTTAATATGAAACACACGAATAAATCAATGCACTTTACTCGGCAATCGATTCGCGGGAACGACTGGCGTCGGAATAACTGCGCGATGCGTTTAATAGACAGTTCGTTTTCCTTTGCGGCTTGTCAACTCGTTCTTTGTTTATTCCGGCAGAAGCGACTTTTGTCTTGTTCCTTCTGTCAACTATGCCACAAAGTCTCAATAACCTAGCGCTTAACGCGCCAGGTGGCAGTCACCTCGGTCTCAGCCTCGTTCCCTCTGTCAGTCAGTCAGTCCCTTTCTGACGTTCAAACATCCGTATTTATCTGGTGCTCCAATCCCTAAGAGAAAACTGCATGATGCCCGTTTTTGGTCTTATTCATGTAATCTTTTCTCTCCAAAACCACTTATAGATTCTCTGCTTCTCACTCTTGCGACAACATCTCGTGTGATTGTTCGCCCAAAATAGACCCATTAGCTGGTCTTTCCCACGGGAACCCCATCAAAATCCAGCAAACTCCGAGCAATAACTGACGTCATAATGATTTCCAGAGATCAAACAACACTGACCCTTAATTGACGTCATAATGTTTTTCAGGTCAGCCTTTGCACGTGATCAATAACCAATAACTGGCGCCATAATGCAGTTTTAAGTGGATGACGTCCATCTTATCGCGGATGTTTGAATTGAAGTGAAAACAAGGCGAACCGCTGCAGGACACAACCGACTAGCTACCAGTTTCAAACTTGCAACCCATCGGTTAAAAGGCACCACAACCACCATCAGACTAACGAGCCGAACATTGCACAACTGTTTGACATTTCACACTCCCAGTAGACTCTTCAACTGCCCAAACCAAACTGAGACAGCAAACTTAGAAAACAAGATATTTTTATTAAAGGCGATGACAATTCGATTCAGACACCTATTCCACTGTCACGTGATTGGGTGCTTTGTGGACGATTGTTCGGTGACAATGGTGGTGAACTAGCTACATGTATGACGTCACAATCATGAGGGATTGATTCCGGCCAGGCTTCTCGAACATTTGAGGTCGTTTTGTCTTTTGATCTTTTCGATCTTGCTTCGTTTTTCCCCTCGGTTTTTGATTTTAATTGTTTTCTAGTTGGCCTGCACACTGGGCAAGCTCTGGATGATGAAAATGTTTATAAATTTGATAACTTGATCACGTCCGACAAATAAGTCTGGCGGTTTAATGCAACGCCTTTTAGCCGAAGGGTTGAAGGTATGAAACTAGTCGCTAGCTAGTCAGTTGTCCTTGGGCAAGGCACTTAACGGACATTGCCTGAACCCAGTAAAGTAATGGGTTTAAATTAAAGGAAATGTGTCTATCATACACAACACACTACAATAGCTCCGGTAACCCGACGATGGGCGCGAGGTAATCTAACGATTGCGCGTGTGTTAACACCCTTGGTTTTCCCATTCACGTAATAAATCATTAATATTCAGTCCTACATTTAAGCATACGAGCTAATGTACAGCCAATATACATTGGGGATTATACCTGGAATGACACTTCAAAACTCCTGGGGCTGATTTCCTTCTTTGGTTCAGTTTGCGTTTGTTGATATTCTTCTCAGTATGTTTGCATTCTTGCACACAGTGCTCCGTAGTAGCTGATTCAACTGATTCCTCCTGTTGATCCACCTCAGCTTCCTGCATCTCATGTTGGGAACAATCTTCGTTTTCAACCGGAGGTTCACAATGCTGTTTAGCTTCAATTGTGGCTCTGGTATCCAGCCCAGCAGCGCAATTGTCGTACAATTCAACCGCCATGTCCGACTTGTCTTGTTCCAAACTTCCCTCAGAAACAACATCATCCTCATGTATTTCATCGCAATCAGCGCTCACCGCACCCCCATCCTCCCGATCCATCGTCGGATGATCGGAACCACCCGGATCCGCCGTCCATCGACCCGTTGTGGGGGTCACTCTGCCCCGGTTGCGTAGCACAGGGGAGGTTAAGTAGCTGAGGTTGATCGAGCGTCCACTGCAGGGACGCGATGAAAGGTTTTCTTCATTGAAATCTTGGACTTCCTGGGGGGAAACTTGTAAGGATATTTGCAACAACTGTTATTCACCTTTGCAAACAATACAACAAAAAGAAGTCGTGTAGAGATAGGAAAAGTCTAGGCAAGTTCACTGTAATATCTCCAGCTTAAATTTGGTCTTATCATGCTGCTGGTCAGTTATTACTTTGATCGATCAAATCTCCATCGCTTGTCAGTTGTGTCCTTTGTTTTAACACGACATTGCAATAGCTCCAGTAACCCATGGCCGAGTATATATTTTTATATTTAAAAAATAAAAAGGATAGTATGACCTATAAAATGTAAAAAAAGAATCTTTGTAAAAAATAAAACAAAAAAGAATCTGAAAAAATGAGACAATCTAAAAAATATAAAAATAAAATAATCTAAAAACAAATGATAATCTAACGAGAAATATTGTCCCAAACCGAGGATAAATACATGTATAGCCGAATACTTTCAACTCCAGACAGGAAAATCAAAGTTGGTATGAAATGAGCAATCTTTAGTGCATGGAGTGTCCACTCTTAATATTCATACTATCCATCCAAAACTTATTTGCTTTTATATTTATTTTGAACTTTTTTTTTGGATTGTCTCATCTGATACAACTGTTAGGTTCCAGCTATGACGATAAAGTCATGGGGTGGAACGCATTATTGAACCAGGTTAAAACTTTGAAAAATCCTAACTTTAATGCCCATTGTTTGCCTTGATCTTTAAGCTTTTAAAAACATTGGTCATAACACAAAACTCAATGTTCTTACTTTTGGACTTTTCCCACCAACATTGGAAACAGGAGAAGTATTTTCCGAGGTTGAAGGTGACAATGTGAGCTTGCTGAGGAGACTGAATGAGAATCTTTGTTTCCAACTGCTGTGTGGGGATCGTGCACTTTCCAACCCAGATATCGCCTGGAGGGTGTTGTTACTTGTTTATTGTGGTTTATCACCTTTCCAATTGAGTCTACTATTATGTGAATAAATGTTATGCAGACTGTATGTACGAAAATTAAATTAATGTAATACAGTAGACGTACAGTGGGCGCCGCTTATTATTACCACAGATAATATGACCAGCTGCTTATTATGATCAATTAGGTCCGGAATTTCTCCATTTAATGACAAAATTTTAGAAAATATGAACATTTTCTCCCTCTCTCTAATTACAGTACAGTATTTTACCGCCAAACACTTATAACTTAACATTTTCAACATTGTGTTTTCTGTACGCATGCATGCCGCGTGTGCGATTTGTAGCAGGTCTTAATGACGAAACAGTCACATTGTAGGACGTTACATCGCTATGATGTAGATTTACTAACACAGTCGTACTGTTTACACTTGTACTGTTACGATACTGTACTTTGTTTACTGCCAACGTCACCCTGTAACTTCGGTTAAGCGATGAATTTAGTATTTGGACTTCATCTGGCTTACGGCGTTAATTCAGGCGTAGTTATGGCGACTTTGGTTTATATGAACATTCGGATATTATGACCAACATGGTCTGGTCCCAAGGTGGGCATATTAAGTGGCATCTACTGTATATCATGATAACGGTAGGATAGCATAGTTTATTCATGTTTTATTTAGACTATTATTGGAAAAATGTAATGGGCGTTAACACACATGATAGACATTGACAGATTACTCATTGTTTGGTAACAGAAGTAATTGCACTTTTTTGCATTTTTTTTACCGAGCCAAGTTTCGAACCCATGATGGGCTCATCACCAAGATCGTTTTTATATTATAATTCGGCATTTGTATCGGTTGCGTCAACCGAGTGGATTAATAGATTCTACTAAAACTGTAGGAAACCACATAGACAACACCCTGCAATGGTATGGTAACTGGACCGCGGACATGAGGTAATCTTACAATTGCCCACGAGTTATCGCCTCTTGTGTTTTTTTATTTAAGTCAATAAAACATGATTATTCTATCATATATATGAGATAAATGAAACACAAAAGTTACATAAATTTAATCATAAGGTAATCTTTACAATTAGTAGCCACGTGTAATAAATTTCCTTAACATTTAATGTAGCAATATTTTAGTTTCTCAGCATGCAAGATATTTTCTCGGCTAAGCTATAAAGGGTATATATTACAACAATAAAGGTAATAATCTTACGAGGAAATTTCGTCGTTTTGCTCGCTTTCTTTCTTGTAGAGCTAGTTTCACCTCAGGGTTAAGGATGACATAGAAAAGAAGTAGATATACACCCTGGGGAAATGCTCATGTTATAATGTGGTGTATATGTTGACATATAGCTCACACTCGGTATGGTTCAAATCAGACCATGTCCAAATATTAAGAGTGGACAGATTACTAAGTTAACACCAGAAATACCCCATGTTAGACGATAAATGAATCTGCATAAAACCAAGATGGTAAAATGATATCGTTTGCAAAAAGTGAGGTCACCGGTATATTGGCCAACCCACTGTTTGGTTTAAATATCTAATTTCTCTTCAGTTTATTAATTTGTTACTTGTTCCAGAAATTTAAAGGCTTTCTACGAAAAAAATTAAAATATAAATAAGAACTACATTTATTCAAAGATGCCACCAATAGTTTAAGAACACACTATATTATAGATACAGTTTTGAAACTTAAACAAAGCGAAAAATAAAACATATATCGGCTTCAATTAAAGTAGAAAAGATATTCATGTTTATTTCCTTGAATGGGAAAACGTCCACCGTCGGGTTACCGGAGCTATTGTTGTGTTGTGTATTAAGAAGAGTTTTTTAGTTTTGCTAGAACGTATATTAAACTGTTTTCCGATGTGCAGTGAAAACTAATAAAAGGAGCGAAACAGATGGTCTTAAGAAGATCAGAAAAAACATGAATTTCACCAAGTTTATCGCTTATTTAAAAACCCAAAGGTGACGCTGACCTGGAATGAATTTGTGAGAACAAACAGATACGACAAAACCACACTCTGATCCACAAAGAACCCAACCACCCAACTCAGCCCGAGAAGAGGTGTAAGGAAGAAGACTCCTCGAGCTACCGTCATCACACTCTTCTGCAGTTTGTTGCTCGCCGTCGGCGTGTACAGGTTTTGCTGACGAAGGAATCGCCGACGCTGAGTCGCCGCGGCCACAATTAGCACTCGGACCAGAATGATGAAATTCACCTGCGATGTTGTGTATGGGGTATACATTAGTGGGGTGCATGGTAGTGTCAGGGCAAGTAATGTAACAAAGGCCCGTTACTCCAAAAATATCATTAGAAGCTTGACCGGGTGCGAGGTTATCAGATTTAAAATTTAAAATTTCTCCATATGGTCACAGCAAATGCTGGACAATTGCTAACATGGTGTAAAGGAGTCTAATGTATGGGGATACATTCACTGGTAAAAATCATTGACCCTATTACTTTGTATATCTTAAATATGTCATTAAATAGCTTATTTGCCAAACTTTTCTTAATGTTATCAAAATTAATTGTTACTATTAGTTAAAATTTGAAGATAAAAAATACACAAGTATTGTTTGACCAAGAAAAATCACATTAAACTGAGATTAAATAAATAATAACTTAAAATATATTAGTAAAAACAGAACACGATTTTGATTAAAGTATAAAATGACACAACTTACAATCATCACGAAAGCAACTGGTGCAGCAAACGTCCATATCAAGCCATCGTCGGTGCTCAGCCAACATCTGGGAAATCATTTCAATCATGTGTAACGAAAAGTTGTATTATTATGTGCAACATGTTTGTGGTTTGTCTCATCTTGATTATTTCATCCGCATGTCACCTTGGGTTAGCGCACTGGTTAGTGCGTCACCTTTCTAGATGGTTGTTACCTTGGGCAAGACACTCAACGGACATTACCTAAACCTTGTGGACTAATGGGTTCTACCAAATTAAAGGAACATGTCTATCATATACAACACACTGCAATAGCTCCGGTAACCTAAAATGCAGGTTCAAAAGAGGTGTGGACCACTAAACCAGAGGTGTGGACCACTAAACCAGAGGTGTGGACCACTAAAAACCCAAGGAAACAAGCGACATTAAAAGTTTTAAACCTGAAACCCTTTGTCACACTAAACGACCAATTCGATCAGACTATCAACCCAATGGGTTCAGGCAACATACTGAAATGCCTTGCACACTTGCTGCTACAATTAATTGTCCTCGTATCTTTGGTAAAAAAAATTGCTATTTTTGGTAAAAATTGAATTCTTACTTCTCGTTGTGATAGGTCAGATTTTGAGAGGTTCGGCCAACGAGAGTGAGTGATGATATGATACAGGGGATTCCCCACCCGATGATGTAATAACGCTTGCTGATGGTCTGCGGTTCTCTGGTGAGCACGATCAATATCTTCCTGCAATATGAGGTCAAACTTACAGGAATATCCATACTCGAACAAGAGTTTCAGGTTCGAAACTGATCGCTAGATAGTCAGTTGTCTCCTTCAGCAGATAGTTGGGTGTTTCTATCAACAGCACTTATCGGACATTGCATGTGTGGTGAATTGTCAGCAAAGAGATTAAGCTAACAGAGACCACGGGCATCTATAACCAACATAATGTCCTTTTAAATATTAAACTTTTGTTGTGTAATCTTATACTTCATTACAGATATACTTGGTAAACGAAATAGGATTTTAATTATCGTCATTTAATAAACACAGATTAAACTTTTGTATTAAAAATATAAATGCGAAACTGACATTGGCCTTAAATTATTATATCGTTGTAAAGGGATGTGTTTTAATGACTTTGTTTGCCTTCTTTTCATATTCCTGTGCTTTGATTTGTTTCATTTGCTGGTATTTGCTACCAGGGAAAATGACGAATAAACTAAACTAAAAACAAATTAGCCAAAATCGTTTTATTTTGAGGACATATTTTATGAAACGAGAATATGTGTATAATCCCCCAAATCCTTACCTGTACAATATAATTCCTTCCACTAACATCCACGCCATACTACTCAGTAGCGCTGTGTGTAGAAGGAACGCAAGTGTGGAACAAGCTCGGCTCGACTCCGGTGTGAGTGGCAACCCATGGGTGACGGTCGTCAACTGACTACTCAGCAGGCACACATGGGTGACAAGCAGTGAGGCCATCAGGTTGATATGAACAGCTGGTCGATCCGACTTCAAATAACTGGAATCGAAATATTTTCTGTGGCAGATGTTGCTTGCTGGACTTGTATGTCGCTTATCAGCCGAATGATTGTTTTAAACTGGTCGCTAGTTAGTCGGTTGTGTCCTTGGGCAAGGCACTTTATGGACATTGCCTGAACCCAGTGGATTAATGGGTTCTATCTAAATTAAAAATGATTTCTGTGTGTTCCTACATTTTTAAAGTTTTATTTCAATCCAAGTCAGACTCATTCAAATAAGTCCAATTGTTAACACAATGAAAAATAAGTTAGATCTAAACATAACCTATTTCAATTTTCAATATTACTTTAACGGGTTAAACCTAAATCTATAATGCAGCAATATTGTGATAAGACCTTCAATGCAATGCCAGAAATAGGTGACTTAAGTGAGAATCTAACAGAGTATACAACAGGTGTAGTCTTAAACTTACAAACAAATAGAAAAATAAAAAGGTACATGCATTGAATAAGGTAAAAAAGGATATTCATATTTATGAAATATGCTTTGGATGTAAATGTAAACGAAAAATAATTATTAACAATCCCCATGCTCTAACCACTGAGCCACCAAGAAGTGATACGCTGTATGGGATGATCAGATTATACGTTACCTTACAAGCTGTGCGTACGTGACAATAGCTGCGATGAGCGCGCATATCGACATGGTCTGCCCTGTTGTTGCCATCCAGAACAATACCCACCTGTGCTCTCCGAATATCTGTGGATGGGTAGTGTAAAAGATGTGTACGTGTCTATCATACACAACACTGCAATAGCTCCGGTAACCCGACGGTGGGTGCAAGGTGATCTGACGATTGCGCGTGTGTTAACCCCCTTGGTTTTCCCATTCACAAGGCTAAACATGAATATTATATTCAGATATCGAGATATTTATTAGAAACTTAAAAACACGAACAACTCACGTCTGCATCATTGTTGTGGACGAGGAGCAAAACGGCGAAGTCCGTCGTGTGGTTGCACGCACATTCGTAATAATCACCATTTGATGACATCACAGTGCACCCATTGTCTGCCCATGCGCTGATGTCATCACCATGATAAAGATAGGAACACATCTCCGAGTTAGGCTGGGGATTCCCCTCATATAGGTTGGTCTGGTGGCGAAGTGGTGTTAACATTATTTGCAGATGAATTTTTAATATTTGGTCGAAAATGAATCCAACCCGAGGCTTGTTGTCCAAGTAACATGGTCCTGCAGCTTGGTACTGAAAGCACATGTATCCAGTGGGTTTAATGGGTTGTTCAACATCTAGATCAGCGGTTCCCAAACTGGGCGCCGCGGCGCCCTGGGGAGCCGCGAGACTTTGTCAAGGGCGCCGCGAAAGCATGCGGAAGTTGCTGCATTAATTGTTTTTTTTCCCAAAAAAACAGTACATGTGTGTTACACCAGTAAAACGTTCATGGGAGATGTTTGAGCCTGGTGTGCAACCCCATACACTGGCATACAGCATTCGTTTTACTTGTAAAATCCATTGTTTGGTGTTATCTGCCACTATTTGCTCACTAACATGGCATTGTTTTCGAATAATGGTTTGTCAATTAACTGCTTTGCATTAATTGACTGTTCGTCACTTTAGTAGTTTAGTGAATAGTTTTAAAGAGTTTGAATGGTTATCCAAATGCATGCTATAGTCTGGATATACAATATACAATACATGCAGTTTGAAAATTTTGGATTTATGAGGGAGCCGCAAGGTTTAATGAGTTTACAAAAGGCGCCGCCAACAAAAAAGTTTGGGAACCGCTGATCTAGATCATTGTCACCATTGCATTCAACACACTGCAATAGCCAGATCAGCTTAAACATATTTGATCGAAACATCCCAGGAAAACAACTTTGGGCTAAAGTAGTGTTTTGAGAGTGAGGTTAGGGATAGTTCTGGGGTTAAGTGTTTGGGGCAGGGTTAAAATTAATTTCTATAGTTTTATTAAGCAGTTTCCTTTCTCATTCCCTCTACTAGTGTTGCTTAAATGGACTGTGGACACAAGGTGTTTAAACGAAAATTGCGATAAATCCTTATTGTGGATTTCTTTTTGTGGAATGTACATTGACCAAGGACACAACGACTAGCGACCAGTTTTAACCCCAAAATAGTTTGGTTAAAACGATGATTAGTTCACACCAGCCATAATATGAAATGTCCCACATCACATCAACCCACCAACTTCTGTAGTTTGTATTGCACTGGGACAGAATAGCTCTCCCCATCCATCCTCAAGGTGGCAGTAATGATCGGTGTTGCCATTTTCCAAACAGTGTTG
Organism: Ciona savignyi; assembly: GCA_000149265.1. NCBI lineage: Eukaryota > Metazoa > Chordata > Ascidiacea > Phlebobranchia > Cionidae > Ciona > Ciona savignyi. The sequence goes on from CH003147.1 coordinate 265,862, forward strand.
CCAGATGATTTTATTCCATCACTTGCAACACTATCGTTGGTTTTCTGTTTTAAAAGTTGTTCGTATTATTATTCAAGATTCAATAAAAATTTTCTTATTCAACATTTCTATGTCACTATCTTATATTTCTTCTCAAATCAAGCAAAAATTTATAGTATGTTTCTTTAAAATATTTCTAAATTATTTTATAAATCCTCAAATTTAATATTCATTGGGTTATACTAGTAAACTAAATTTAATGAATGTTCACCTATCCGAAAATTTTCCAAGATACACAAATTAGAAATACAAAAAAGGTTAATTTCAATTTGCAATTGACATGCTATAATAAATGTCGTTTTGACTTTTCTCCCACTACCCTTCTGCTACATTTTATGTTTATGTTCTTTAAATTATTGTTTTAAAGGAAAAACATAACCACAACCACTATAGAAGACGACACACATACCATTGTAGGTGTCATCCGAACAGCAAGTGATCCAATAGACTGGTAGAGAAGGGGAGAATAAACAGCGAATATAATCCCCACCTTTCGTTGATGGGCTGTGGAACAAACATGTTTCATTTGATCTCACAGTTAACGGGGACAGATATTGATTGGTTTTTGTTCTTGGAATATGTAATTGTTGACTCTACTGATCGATTTTGAATGAACAAATTAAAGTTAAACATACAGCAACACAATGTAACTGCACTGACAACTCGACTGTGGGCATGAGGTAATCTTAATTTCCCAAGTGTTATAATATCCCACACACAGATAAAAATAAAACTGAAAATTGTTTTCAATCAATTGGTTTTTATTTAATATACAAGAAAAAAAAAACAAAGGTTTCCCCATCCACAGGGAAAAACACGTATATCCTATCCTAATTGGTTGTTTACAAAATATGAGAAAATACCAAAACAAAGAATTCCTGCATAATATATGTACGACAGTTTGTACGCTCAACTATACCATCATACCGTGCTCCCTAAAGGACCTTGGAAGGTTGATGGCGATTTGTGACCCAATGAACATGGTGTCGGGGGAATAAACCAACTTGTGGTTCGTCTCCATAGCTTCTAATTCATCACTCACTTGTATTTGAACTTCTGTGGGTCAGTTTATTTAATTTATTTTATTTACCACAAGAACTAAAGATATTAAGAAGACATGCATGAATATGCAGATGGGTGGGTGGTTTAACCTGGTAGATGGAAATATCACATTGAAGGGTTTATCCACAGTTAACATTATAACTTGCACCTGCAGTCCACCCATTGATCCACTGGGTCCAAGCAATGACTTGTAAGTGCTTTACCATATGACCAGCAAGATCAGTTTTAGGCCGAATTGGTGATGCACTAATCCATAAAGCCATTGGAGCAAAGTATTTTAAAAAAATAGAAAAAAGGGCTGTCGAAGTGTGTCAATATTTTACACCATGAGGATTAGAATGTCCAACTCACCGCTTGAATTTGTTTTGTACGACAGTGTGTCCACTGTTTGTTCTGTTTGTTGCATCATAGAGTCGGTTATGACATCACAGAGAGACGTAATCGCTTGTATTGTGACAAATAAATTGACGCCGTCTGACATCTATTTTGTTACAATCGCCATGAATAATTAATAAGCGGTCGTATTAATAGACAACATAGTTTGTTTATATCTATTGTGGACTCTTTTATTACGTCACCATCTGTTGTTTGTTTAGCTTTGTTGTGGAGCCGCTGGTGGGAATTCTATTTTTCTCACTTTGACATTTTTAAAATATTGAATTAGCAAAACAAAAATTTGGTTAAAACTTTGTGAAATTTCAAAATAGTTGTCGTAAATTATCTGTGTAACATTATTTAACTCTACCAAGCTAATTAGCATATTATCCACATATATTACAAGTAAGTTTACCTCCGAACTTTCAAAAATTTCCATATTTTCCGATTCCCTCGGATTGCTGATCAAATCAACAAGTGACAACGTGTTCTCCAACAGATCATCCAGCTCTTTAATGGAGGAATCATCCAAGATCTGATCCCTTTGTTCCTTAGTGATGGTCACAATGGATTGGAGGACATCAAGAGCAGATCCCACTTTATTTGGATCTTGTGAGCTTGAGCTCATATCTTCATTCACAGATGACAAAATGTCGGAAATCCTCACGTTAATTGACTGGAAGGGAAGGTAACAATACGTTAAACCATCAGTTCCATTCAGAGTCTCATTTGGATTATCATAGATTCAGAGTCTTATTTGGGTGACAAAGTTTGGAAAGCATTGTAACACCTTAAGAATCACACAAAAAATGTTAAAACACTAATTATTATTATTTTTAACCGAGCCAAGTTTCGAACTCATGATGCGCTCGGCACTATCGTTTTTGTATTGTAGTTGGTATATGTATTGGTAGCGATAACCATTCTGCCACACTGGGGTACAGACCTTGATTATTTCTTTGCTTCTTGATTTCTTAATAGCGAGCTCTCTGGCGACATCTGGAGGATATTCACACAATGCATATCGTGGACTGCAACATGGGCCAGTGTCCCAGTGATCTGAGGGGTGGAGGTTCAATTTAGTTTGATATTCATGTTTATCCTCGTGAATGGGAAAACCAAGGGGGTTATCACACGGGTAATTGTCAGATCACCTCGCGCCCATCGTCGGGTTAACGGATATATTGCAGTGTGTCATGTATGATTCCCACTTTCTTTCAAGTTAGTAGAACCCTTTAATCCTCTTCAGATAATGTATGTTTCATTTACCACAAATACTCTGTTGCTTCCTTTAATTTTTTATTT
>CH003147.1:300533-331562 GCA_000149265.1 Ciona savignyi
TGGATCGCTATGGAAAGTAATTCTAACCCTGTATCAAACACTAATTTTAACCCCAGAACTAACTTTAACCCCAACCCTAACATTAATATCTTGACTTTTGTAATTACGAAGTATAGTAAGCGATCCAAGCGATTCAAGCGGTCCTGTAGTATTTAGAGGTACCGATTTCGAGTGTGATAACCAACAGAGAACTACATCAAACTTAAATGTGAAGCGGCACATTCAAGGAGATACAACATACCTGGTTTGTTGGATCAAGTGGGGAAGCACCAAGTGGGGAAGTACCAAGTTGGTTCAAATCATTGGTGGAAGTTTCATCAGTGTCAGAGTCGATGTTCAGTTGCTGGAGCTGGTGGTGGTGGTGGTTAGTATGCCATAATAGTGTGCGTAACTATTGTAAGTGAACTTTGGTTGGTATAAACATGAACTAGATGTTTGGTATCTAAATTAATACTCCAAGTTTAAAAAATAGTTAAGTGCTTTTTAAACGATAGAAGTTTCTTGTGTAAACCTTGCAGATGTTAAAACACATAAATTATTACGGCAAAGTTGCTTTCAATGTGCGAATTTTATAACTAGTTGTGTAAAGTTGCAAAATATTATTCTAGAGTTTAATTTTTTTAAATTTTTAACTTTTTGGTGGGTGGTAAGTAAACCAGGGTGGTGAGGTTGGTAAGTAACCTGGGGTCGAATGTAACTATTTTAAGTGCACTTTGAGTTTGTATGGACATGATATAGACTGCATGGTATACCAAATGTATTTAAATCACAAGTTGGCATCATACAAAATAAACTATACCCACCACCCCACTTTTTACCCATTACATTCAGTATATTTAGAGATTTAAATGGCAGGACAAATCTATGATACCAATTATAATCATCTAAGTTGCTTATCCATTAATTTTGAACTGGTTGTATTTAAATAATGTCATTCCACACCATTTTTTTTAATTGAAGACAAAAAAGCGACGCCTAAGAAAAAAACATTTTGGTCCAAGTTAAAATAAATTACCAAAAGGCTTTTAAACCAAGGAAGTTTTTGTTTAAACCTTGCAGATGTTAAAACATGACATAAATTATTAAGGCAAATTTGATTTAAATGTGCAAATTTTATACAGTTGTTTAAAGTTGCATAATATTTATTCTAATGTTTAAATTTTTTAAAAAGTTGTGTCTGATGTAGCACTAGCATTGTCCAAACATTCTATTTCACCTGGTTCCCCAGGCTTTCCCCATGCCCTGCGTCTTGGTCTGCCTCATATGGAACATCAATGTTATTCATCTGATTGGTTGATATTGGGGGCGGGGCAAGGTCATCTGAGGTCACTACTTCTTCATTCATCACATCAGGGATTATCATATTAGGGGATGTCCCAACAGCTGTAGGAAAGGATTTAATCATGTTGTTAATTTTGCACAATTTTCGCAATGTTTATTTTCGAATGAAAAATAACCGGTCCTAAAGACAGTTAAAAATAAAACTGACATGAAACAGAGAAAAATTAAATCAAACTTAAGAGCTTAAAAAACATTATAATTTATACAAAGAGAAAGTCATTCTTAATTGCATTCTGATCTTAATTACGTCCTTTAATTGGGCAACATAGAAGGAAGGAAAGAGGAAACTAATTCAAACCCTGATCCAAACACTAATCTCAACCACAGAACTCTTAACTCCAACTGCAGCCCTAACAACACTCAATCTTTATTTAAATGAGCATTTTTCTCTATTCCTCATTTTAGTTCCCCCCTTTAAAATCACATATTTTTAAACTTTAAATATGATGGGTGGAATATAGTAGCAACATATGCACGGCAGCATTGCATATATCCATCACGATATGTGAATAAAGTACAACCAATCTCACCACCGGGGTCATCAGAGAGCACAATTGGAGCGTAATCACCCCCTCCCCCCCTCAATATGTACGTCGAGTTCATCGATCCCTATGGAGGATGGCACAATTCACAAATATAAAATATACCATGCAAGAACACAGGATTTCAAACATAAACTTTCAGGATTACATAATGTTGCTATGCCTAAGCATTGGCCTTCTATTTGGTATGTTTTTCTCCTTTGGGTTACATAATAGTGTTTTTGCATTATTCTGTATTGGGATTTACATATGTTTTGTGTATTGAGGGTTTTCAATAAAGTATAAGTGAAATAATAACATTATTTTAAATGAAATATAATAGACCTTGTGGTTTTAAAAAAATGAAAAAATAGTTTTTAAAAATAGTTACATACACCGATCTCTAAAATGTTCAAAACCTGTTAACAAATCGGTACCGTATATAACAAAATGTATATTGTGTATACTTTACACTGTATAGTAGAAATAAACACAAATGAACCTGCGAATGCAGCATCTCATCATAATGGCCTGGTATATGATCTCTATGTAGATGTTCGGAAGTGACAAGGTCCATGTTGGGAGGAAGTTGGTGGTAATGTGGGTGGTTGGATTGGTCGTTGACGTTCATATATCCTCCGTAGCTGTGTGATGGAGTGCTTTGCTCGCTCTGTGGGTTGGATATCATTATTGTGGGATGGGGGGGGTGTTTCGTAGTGAAACTATGTGGTTTGTTTCATACATTTGCATGTAAAGACATATTTTAGATTGTGTTTTCAATTCACAGAATTTTTGTAAATTAGTGAATAATTTCATTTCCGGTATTATATTTATGTCCTGCACTAAAATCTCTTTATGGGTAAGCCTAACAGTTCTCAATTTTGTTATTTTTGAAACAAGTACATACTATCTTATCTTTAACCCATTCTTAATGCATTAGTTTGCAATTTTAAGAAACTTCATGAATTACTTAAAACACAATTTACAAAAGACATCTCTTTACAAGCACAATTCAGGAGATGAACAACTTAATAGCCTAATCAACATTTATTGAATATAATAAGAGAACCAACTTTGAGCCATTGTAATTATAATACCGAAAATGCAATTATTCACAAATTTAAAAAACTGCCACACAATCTACAAAATATATTCCCCTCACATGCAAACCTCACAGGCAAGTTGTTTATCAAATTAAAAAGCATTGTCTTATTGAAACTAATGGGAGATAATCAACCTTAGCTCGCCTGTCAGTTACCAAAGCTTTGCAATGATAACAAATATACTAAACGCATTGAAAATATAATATTTTAACTAAAATATTACTAAAAGTATTGTTTTATTGAAACTATGGAAGATAACCAACCTTTAGTTAAAACTTATGGAAGATAACCAACAAAATATATACCCCTACATGCAAATCTTACAGACAGACAAGTTGTTTATAAAATTAAAAAGCATTGTTTTATTGAAACTAGTGGAAAGTTAACCAACCTTTAGTTCCCCATGGCTGAATGATGTTTGCGGCATCATGTACGGCCCCGATGATGACGCGGCATTACTGTACACCGTGAATGGGCTCGATGACTCGGAGGTTTTCGGCTGCTCGGCCCCCACTAGTGGAGATAATACAACGAAATCGTCAGACGAGTCATCAGCTCTGCCAGCTTGTGGGTCGAACGTGTTGCCTTCTGTCAGGAATCAGTGAATAAGAAAGCTATATAGGTGTACTTAAGACTCTAATAACGATAACTAAATGGCCCAATCCCATTTAGTTATTAAGGGGAATTGTCAAAACTAATCTAATCTGTGATCTGAATATTTAAATAACTATTTAATGCACAAATTGTTTTGGTATTATTTTTTCAAAAATTTAGCATGACTTGGCTTTTGGGTAGAATTTTTCAATTTCCCACCCCTACCGCAAAAATTACTGTCAGAATTCTGTAAAGATTATTGCATGCCTACTAATATAATATTACGTCCACAAGATGTGCATTTAAATAATGACCGGACATAGAAGTTAACACAACATTATAATAAAAGCACATTTCACAGAAGTCACCTTTGCTCAATGCAGGAAATGCTTATAGACTTTCTAGCTTTTGGTACTTTTTTTCACAAAAAGAGATACTGGTTGACTATATTTGACCAAAGGTGCATTTATAAAAATTCTGCACAAAAAATAAAATAAAACCAAAGCACAAAACCCATATTACCGATTTGCATATTATCTTGCACTTCGAGTGGTGAGTTCGACGCAACCGGGAGTCCATTCAGATCCGCATTGTGATAGAACAATGGGGGGTTTGTTTGTATGGCTTCAACTTGCAAGTTGCCGGCATAATACGAACCAGGATCCAAACTGAGCGAGATAGACCAGTTGTTATCGATTGTTATGTAATAAGAGGTATTGCAACTCACCCAGATTCATTTGTGACATCACTGTGGTTGGATTCCGAAGGGGTATGCGGACCTGATTGACAAATATAAAGTTAGAGTCGGCATAGAGATGGCAATATAATCACTATCATATCTAGATTGTATAAAATAGGCCACAATAACCTAAATAAACATTTATTTATTTAGAAACTTACATAAAATATTAACACAAATCTTTTTAAAAACTTTAGTCGAACAACATTACTGGTAATATTCTATATTTATGAACTGGCTTTATCCTAATTTGCATAATTGGTAAAAACAATTTTGCTTTAAATTATGGGTGTCAGGAGTGCAATTTGGAAAATCAATAATGAATAGTTTAAACGGTGCAGTTTGCAAGTTTCTACAGAATATTGGTTTTTTAAACATTAGTGATTTTTCAAAGCATGTCATATAGGTAAATTGCTTTTATAATTTAAAATATATTTTGACTACACTACTATGCTGGAAATGCTGTCAGTTACGCCCAGCACAGCAAGTTTATTTATTACAAGATGTAACAATAGTCTGAGGTTAGGGATTGGACAGGATATTCAAGTTTATCCCTGTGAGTGGGAAAACCAAGGGAGTTAACACACGGGCAATCGTCAGATCACCTTGGGCCCACAGTAGGGTTACCGGAGCTATTGCAGTGTGTTGTTTATGATTTACACGTCCTTCAATTTAGTAAAACCCATTAATCCGCTGGCTTTAGGCAATGTTCGTTAAGTGCTTTGTCCAAGGACACAACCGACTAGCCAGTGACCAATCAGAACATCAAGGCTGTGTTTTTTTCTTAAGAATCAAAAATCTTTTTACCCGTTAGTAAGGTGCACGATATGCTTATAATACCATTTTCTGGGCCCATGCTAACCAGATAATAAATTAATGGTATTATCAATATATAATTATCAAACAAATACCATACAAAACACCAGCATACCATAATAACCGTCAAAGGTGTTTTGTTTACTGGACTACTACCACACAAATCCTTAATTGCATACTGTGTTTTGCAAAAATATGCAGAATGTACACCGATAAACCAGCAGGCCCTGCGTATAAAGCAAATACCAATACAGACAGGCTATTTAATGTTCTTCACCAACACCAAGAGGGAAAGAGGAAATGCGGTAAGGCAAAAAATGCTCGCTAAAACTATGAAAACTAATTCTAAACCTGCTCTTAACACTAACCTCAACCCGAGAACTAACCCTAACTCTAACCCAGGCACTAATACTAACCCTACCACCTTAATCTTGAATTTAGTAACTAAGCCTTTTCCTTACCATTTTTTAGGTATTCCTATATAAATTAAACCAGCCTTACCATCAAAGTAAGATCCCTTTTCTTCTTTTTGTTCAGCTGCCTCCATATTTCAAAGGCATGTAAGTCAATCAGTAGACCTACTACAAATCAGTAATATTACATTACCATGGTGAAAAACGCTTTGCAAGCAAATCAGTAATGCAACGTTTGTAATCGCAGATCTGAAATGGGTCAACAGAGGATGAAAAATCAGGAATGAGGAAAATGAAACGACAATAGGGTTATTTTTACTGCGTCGTATTCATATAAATTCGTGCAATCGTATACCACATAACCGAGACTCGTCAATAGGCTAAATAACCAAAAAAGCTAGGCAAGGTTGCTCTTTTAAATAACTCTACGACGCTAATGGTTAAGATTAACGGCTAACCTAGTTTAAACACAAATATTAATCCTATTACGTATCCCAAGCGTATTACAGAGCTATAGTCTGCAGAATTAATCACAACTCGTCATCTGACCAACAAAACAACTACTACACGTAAGAGAAACAAGTCGATTCGGCAACACACGCGTTGGCGATTTCGACAAAACACCAATAGCAGAACAGCTTTGCCTATCAATCCGCAAAGCATGGGGTGCTTACGTTTATTACCGGATGTGCGGTATTACGATCTTAGTTATTCCCAGTAATCCAATTAACCGGCTGGTTAGTGTATAAAAAGTACCTTGGTCCATATATCGATAGGTGAATGTTTTAAGTACATATTTAATTAGAGAGAAACTGATGTTATTCACTTAACGTTTCGACTGTCGGTGGGTAACTAAAGCAGTAATAACCATGCCGACACTGTGCTTGGGCTTGGGGTTGACATATTGAGACTTTATAGATATGATATTAGGTAATGAGTAAGAAAATTTATTTAATGAAAATCGAACTGAAATACTGCAGAATCGCTTGGATTGTACGGCCGTGGCCGGATGGGTAAGGCACCCGATTCATATACCGAATTATACATATATAAAGCGTCTGGATGAAAAGCCCATGAATGTTTATAACCTAGCCCAGTTAAAATTAAAAAACGCTTAGAGCATTAAACTTATAAAGTACCGATAAATAATCCCACTGATTATATCTGGGATAAATCTGAAATATTTTTCTGTTAATTTTTTATGAAACAGTTTTAAATAAACATATATACATGTCCATAGTAGGGCACCAATACTAAAATTATCTTCCCTAATGAACTGTAGTTGATTAATGCAATTATAATCTGAACGTTTATTTGCACATCGGTTGGAACATATCACAGTGAAGAGAAAACAATAAAAAAGATAGAAATTTAAGCAGCTTTCAACCGGAATCGTCGGAAAGAATCGCTTTCCATCAATTTAAATATTCGACTTTGAGCTTGATTGAAGATTTCTATGTTCGGATTGGCGAGATTCGATTGAATTAAGTCACGTGTTTTCGCATCAATGTTGATCTGTGGATTGATGGAGGTTGATTATTCGGTGCATTGTGTGATGGCGTCCACTAACACAACATTAGCTTGCTTGGCAGTTAACGAAGCTTTACACTGATAACAAATACTAAACGCATTGAAATATCCCGGTCTATTACTGCGTGCTTTCGACTTTTACCCCGGGATGTGGTATGAGGGTTAAGCTATGTAAGTGTACAAACATGTATTAGCTCAAGTTAACCTTTGATGGAATCTGCCAAATCATTACCTCATTCGGTGAGCCTACTTCGAGGTATTGCTCGTAAATCTTTGCCGCCACCTTACGGATCTTGTTCGGTTTGATTTGTTTGAAACTTTCGCAATCCAACCAAAAGTTGAGATTTTCTTCGCTGAATTCCGATTGGAGAAAGGTACGAAAAGCAGAAGTTTCATCTGTAATTTTGGATTCGTTTAAAATACCAAGAATGCATGGATAACACTTCGCAATCCATATATAAACACAACATACAGCAATGCAAGCAATGTGTTCCTTACGTTTGTTGGTTAATAATTGAGCCAACGAGCGATTGGTCGAACGTCCAGCACCAATGTTTCCTCGGATTTTTGCTTCGTCATGCTTACGTTGCATCGATAACCAACTCTTCAAACCAAATCTGTGGATTATTACGTCACAATTACTAATCAGTTTAGTATATATGACGTAATAATGAGATTTCAACTTACTTTGCACTTGGCTTCGACTTGCAGCGTTCAATTGTGACGTCATTTTCCTTTATGACGTCACAAATTTTATTATCGATTGTTCCAACAAATGGTAATTTCAGCAATGAATCAAGAGACAGACGCCTTTGTTTCGTAACTGGTGTCGCAGTGTTGCCAAATAATTTGTCAGCAGTGTTTCCGAACGAGGTAAATTCCTCTGCCTTTTCATTTGATTGTGACTTTGTAATGTCACTTACTACCTCATTGACCTTACTTTCAAGTGTGATGTCATCAATATTAGCTGGCTCATCTGATGACGTAATGGGTGGATCGAACACGTCATCATCTGCGTCATCATCGACGCAATAACTCAATCGTGCGATCATTACGTCATCAGGTGAATAATTTTTCCGCTTGATGTGACGTCGACCGGTCGGGGTTTTCCCCACTTTTGTGACGTCAAGGTTCATGACGTCACGAGATTTACGCTCTATCGCCATCTTGGGGACGTATAATCCATTCGCATTGTTGTCATGGAAACCATAAATAACTCCGTGTGATTGGCTGATATTTGGTCGGTATTCCAATCCACTCGACAATCTTCGTCTTTTGGACAATGACGTCATGTTCATGACGTCATCATGACGTAGATCGCATCGACGCGATCTTGTGCTTCGGTACAAACTACTCGACAATGAACTGTTGCTGCTGTCTGATCGTCTGTCACGTGACTTCGGTCTTCTGCGAGCTTCGGGCTGTCCTATTATGACGTCACAGTTATTGAAGTGTGTCACGTGGTTTAATGACGTACTTACTTGAAGATTTGGCGAACTTGAACTTGAGATGTTTGCTTCGTCCAAGCGATTCCTTCAGAAGGTAATACCACCCTTGCGTCACCTCCTGTGACGTCATAATGCTTCGAACACCGAAACTCGTGCAGCCGAGAAGGATTGTTCTTTCTTTGTTTTTCATCCAAACCGAGATGAGAAGTCGTCTGTTGAAATCCCTCCGGTAGGTGTCGCTATGGAACGCATTTATGTTAAGATTGAATATTTAGTGTCCATAGTGATTGTAGTGCATTGTACAAAATAAATATATTGAGTTTTATTTCATGAAATTCCAAATTATTCCAGAAAACTTACAATGTAAACGTTTCGTGCATTCTCACGAGTTCGTTTGTGATGTCATAAGTTGAGGTTTTATGACGTAATCGCGATTCAGAGTCGGGAGACAATGACATCTGTTGGAAAAAATGAATTTAGAATTTTTGTCTCAAAGTTATTTCCAATCTAAATCCCTTGCACACAAAGTATTTTCAATGCACAGTTATGACACCAAAGTATATGCAATGCACAGTTATGACACCAAAGTATTCGCAATGCACAGTTATGACACCAAAGTATTTGCAATGCACAGTTATGATACCAAAGTATTTCCAATGCACAGTTATGAGGAGAGTTACCTTGATATAAACTTGGTTGGAAGGCAGGTCGGGCAAGGAACGCAAAGCCAGAATTGTCACCGTGATTTTGTTCGTTGAACCGCAGACCACAAGTTTCAATTGACCTGGGAATGAATGTTGAATTAATTGAAATCATCCTAATTAGTTTCCACAATATATCGCAATATCTGGATAAGCGAGCCACCCTTCATATATGTCCTCATAATCATACTTAATACTGTTATCGTCCTCATTATAAAGGGTATGTGGCTCGCTTATACAGGATTCACCGAGATGACTTTACCTCTCAGTTTAAGTCCAACTTTATCATTCAGCGACATAATTGTCAAACACACTGCAATCGAAATAAACTAGGAATGAAACGAGAAGCGAGGAGGCGATATTTAAATCGTCTTCTATTTGCCTTTCTACGGTGGCCCATAAGGGCAATCCTGAAATTTTATTTCAGTCTACAAAACTATTTCATAATCGACAAAAATATTTTCAAATCGACAAAAATATTTTCAAATCGGCAAAACTCTTTTGACAATCGGCAAAACTTTTTTGACAATCGGCAAAACTATTTTGACGATCGGCAAAACTTTTTTGTAGCCAATCGGCAAAACTTTTTTGCCGATCGGCAAAACTCTTTTGCCAATCCGCAACACTATTTTGACAATCGGCAAAACTTTTTTGTAGCCAATCGGCAAAACTCTTTTGCAAATCGGCAAAACTATTTTGACGATCGGCAAAACTTTTTTGTAGCCAATCGGCAAAACTCTTTTGCAAATCGGCAAAACTCTTTTGCCGATCGGCAAAACTATTTTGACAATCGGCAAAACTATTTTGACGATCGGCAAAACTTTTTTGTAGCCAATCGGCAAAAATCTTTTGCAAATCGGCAAAACTCTTTTGCCGATCGGCAAAACTAGTTTGACAATCGGCAAAACTATTTTGACGATCGGCAAAACTTTTTTGTAGCCAATCGGCAAAACTCTTTTGCCGATCGGTAAAACTATTTTGACAATCGGCAAAACTATTTTGTAGCCAATCGGCAAAACTTTTTTGTAGCCAATCGGCAAAACTTTTTTGTAGCCAATCGGCAAAACTTTTTTGCCGATCGGCAAAACTATTTTGACGATCGGTAAAACTATTTTGACAATCGGCAAAACTATTTTGTCGATCGGCAAACTTTTTTAGAAACGGCAAATCTTTTATTCACTGTCAACAAAAGTATTTTCGAGTCGACAAATGTATTTTTGAGCCGGAAAAGTAATTTGGATTAGGTTTTAAGCAAATGCCGTTAAATGTCTTCACAAGGTTTGTCAAAGGACACAAAACAACGGTCCTGCGCGCCATCAGTAAGCCAACCGTCCGGGCAACTAGGCTTAGCTTTATGATGCCGGGCAATTGTATTTCGATTTATTTAACAATATAGTTTTTTTTTGTAAACATATTATCACACTAATAATGCACAGGCATCCTAAAGCTAATATACTCAACCGTCCAACTTCTACGAGGTCGAACATGCGACGTAGCTTACATTGAAATCACTACGTCATTTGTTTACACTTGAGGATTAATATTATAAATGAGAATTGTAACAATGCCATTGTTATCACGAGTTGCGCAATATCTCCTTCATGTAATATTTTTTTAAAGGGAGTTTTTTGAAGTAAGTTATAGTAATATTTTCTGCAGTTAATTTGAATTGTGCCATGTGTTTTAATAATATTTTCCATAAAATATAGAATAAAATTTTACAAGTTAAATGTCTACTGTATAATATATTTTGAAATCCTTAAATTTTGGTAATAATATAACGTAAAAGTGGATTACAACTTTAAGCTGGAAGAACGTTTTGTTGCTGCTGGAATTGCGCGTTGTTTTGTAACTAGAAGTCCGTTCTGCTATGTCTGGTATAGTAGGCGCTTTGTTGACTTCATTGAGAGGTGGTACAATGAAGGTAAGAACAATATTTTTAATTTATTTCGATAAAATAGATACATGATCATTTGTTGGTTCATTTCTTGTTCTCTTCATTTTCCCGTTAATGTTCTACCCATCTTGTCTTAAAATAAACCTAAGTTAATGTTGCTGTGTAAATATACATTTTGCATCTATGTTGCCAACTCTAGTGCAAATATAACTACACTTGCAACCTGGGATTGTAGCACAGGATCAGATATTCCGTTGGAAATGATCTGTTTTGTTGCTGATATATATAATTCTGTTATATTTTACAGATGATTGTCCAGTGAGTTTTCACCAATTGGTCAAATTTTTAACTGGTTGTCAAAACAGAACACCTCTGGGTTTGCCGTATCCTCTTTCTGTTCAGTACAAACATGGTTGTCCAATCTCTATTGGGGGAACTAAGTGTCAGTGTTTGCCGTCTGTAAGCACTTGTGCATTGAGTGTTACGCTTCCTGTACACATTAATTCTGATGACAGCATGCTTTCTGCTTTTCTAACTGCTGTTACCTGTGGGATTGGGTTTGGTTTGTGTTAAAAATAAAACCAATTCAGCAATCAGTTGTGTAGTTTGCCAATGTTTCAAAAATAAACCAGTTTGATTTTTGTTTATTGTGTTTTCGGCGTCAAACAATAGCAAAGCGAACAAGTTTACTAGTCTTCAACTACCTGTCGTTGACAAAAATATATGAAGCATGTTCAACAGAGTAAAAACTGTGGCGGTTCTGATTGGCTGTAGGCTATCTCATTGTTTCATGCAGAACGACTATGTCCTTTCTTTTTAGCTATTATCGCTTAATTCTCTCCCCATTTGATACTCGACCTCGTAGAAGTTGGACGGTTGAGTAGCTTAGCTTTATGATACATGTACATTATTAGTATAATAATAACTTTACAAAAAAACAAACGATATTGTTAAATAAATTCAAAGCTTAGTCGCCTGAACGATTGGCTTAGTGATGCGGCGCGCAGGACCCTTAGCCGAAATGTGGCCGATAGAAACTTGCCGCTGTAAGCAACAAGTCGGTTGTTTCCTTGGGGAAACCTTGTAAAGATTTTAACGGCAGTTTCTTGAACCTAAGTCAAATTTACTTTTTCCGGCTTAAAAATACATTTGTCGACTCGAAAATACATTTTCGACTCGAAAATACTTTTGTCGACAGTGAATTAAAGAATTGCGGTTCCTAAAAAAGTTTTGCCGATTGACAAAATAATTTTGCCGATCGGCAAAATAGTTTTGTCGATTGGCTACAAAAAAGATTTGCGGATCGGCGAAATAGTTTTGCCGATTGGCTACAAAAAAGTTTTGCCGATTGTCAAAATAGTTTTGCCGATTGGCAAAAGAGTTTTGCCGATCGGCAAAAAAGTTTTGCGGATTGGCTACAAAAAAGTTTTGCCGATTGTCAAAATAGTTTTGCCGATCGGCAAAAAAGTTTTGCCGATTGGCTACAAAAAAAGTTTTGCCGATTGTCAAAATAGTTTTGCCGATTGGCTACAAAAAAGTTTTGCCGATTGTCAAAATAGTTTTGCCGATTGGCAAAAGAGTTTTGCCGATTGGCTACAAAATAGTTTTGCCGATCGGCAAAAAAGTTTTGCCGATTGTCAAAATAGTTTTGCCGATTGTCAAAATAGTTTTGCCGATTGGCTACAAAAACGTTTTGCCGATTATCAAAATAGTTTTGCCGATCGGCAAAAGAGTTTTGCCGATTTGAAAATATTTTTGCCGATTTGAAAATATTTTTGTCGATTATGAAATAGTTTTGTAGACTGAAATAAAATTTCAGGATTGCCCTTATGGGCCACCGTACCTTTCTCTTTAAGCCGAGCAGCACCGCTGGTGAATGCGAGTAATTACTGACTTTCACACGCTACCTCGTAAAACACCGACATCAAAGAGATTCATTTAAGACGTTTCTATCATTTGAACAATTTTACAGCCATTTGCGAGATTAATCTAAGGACGGCAATTTTCATAATTTACAAACTTAATTAAATATTCCATTTGCAAAGTTTCCAACAGCGTTTTCCTATTTTCGAACATTTTCACGATTAGCCGCAAATAGTATTATTGTTAATAAATATACCAAACAAAACATTGGAATTTATCTATATTCGTCGCATTGGGCTGTATTTTAATCGTTTGTTAAAATGTATTTCCACTTTTATGACGAACACTGGAAACCAGGGAAATAGAAATCTACAAAATTGCTTAAACTGGTAAAAGAAACAGAAACCCCACTACACATCGTAGTGGAATGGCACCTATATAAGTTCGATGAAATCTATAAGATGTTTGGGGTTGTTGGTAACATTTATCACGTGGTCATGGGGTATACTATGTCATTTCAATTGAAATTTTGGGATATATTGTGAATATAGCTTTTGTCCTTTAACACTTATTTTTTCAATTTATTGAAGAATGAACTAATAAACAAACGTGTATCATGTTGTTATAACCAATAGAAGTATATTACGCAATGTCCCGTTATATCCCAATTTTAGTTTTGTTGGTGAGAATCATGTATAACCTACATAACCACGGCTTCCCATGTATACCTTGTCCATTCCCACGATTCAAGCCAAGCTTGTAATACCGGAAAGTGAAATCGCTGTGTAAATGTGACGTCAAGCTATGACGTCAACGATTACGTAGGTGCGAGTGTGTGACGCAAGCTCAGCAAATAGAAACAGGGGAGGAAATACGAGGCCTGCTGTGACCGAACAATACATAATCGGTAAATATGAATTCAAACGCATCAATTTCAGACTGAACACGAAGACAATTATATTCACGTGTGTCAACCGAATTCAACTTTAGCAAAACATACCGAAATTATACGAAATGATTATTTGCGGACTTAACGCAAAATATACCGAGTAATTATTTCGACAACGCAACTTTTCAATAAAATTCTCGCTTCTTAAAGTTTAACGCGACAAACACTCATAATCCACCATTTTTGCGAGGTAAGACTCGGCAAGACAATCGACTTGGAACCTGTAGTGCTAGTGCGAAATTGTGAGCTGCAAAATCAGAACCCACGGATTCTAAAGTAAACAAGTGGAATTAAGCAAGTTGCAAATCATTATCAGCCCGTTCCATCACGGAGAATGCGAAATATTACACATTGAATGTTGCTTATGCCACCAATAACCCAGTTATACTAATCATATTTGTAACACCAATCGAAAAGACAGAATGAATCACTTTCACACCATCTTCGCCAAGCGATGAAATCTGTCGACTTTCGTTCGATTTCCTTCTAAAGCGCCGACGAAGAAGCGCAGACGCAACGAGCTAATTATTCATACAGAAGTAACTTTACGGTCACCAAACAGACTTTACCTACTTTCACTACTTTAAGACTTTCAACGACGTCATTAACTACGTCACAATTACATCACAAACGCTTTTATGTCGAACAAGCAAACATTGAAAGGATGTTACGTCATGAACTATTTCAATAAAGCTGGCGACATTTTCCCACCGTCATGCTGCGTCATAAAGACCCAGAGTTGTTACATCATAATGCATCACGCTACGTCGCCATCCATTATGTGACGTAACAATGGATCTATACATGCGTAACAATGGTCTGGTGCATGGGTATCAATAGCTCATCTATTATTACGTCACACATAAGTCTTCCGTCACAAAAGATCGGTTTCTACCGCGATTAGGAATATTTGAACCAGATTCTCGATATTCCAGCGACTCCTCATCGAGCGACATATTTGACTCACTTTTGCTCTGCGTCACATCCGTCCTTGTCAAGCGCTCGTTAGCTCCATCTCGCGGTAGGTTATTCCTGCATTGCTTCACCGGTAGGTTCGCATCCGTGTTTAGGTTGGTTTGTGACGTAACAGGGGAATATCGACGTTTCTTCTTTCGCACTGTGACGTCATAATCCGAATAGTCAGAGAGACAATCACTATCGCTGGTACCCGGGTCAATAAAGTTCATTCTAAAAATAGATTTGATTAACATCGTTCAAATGCTAAAATCGATCAAAACTTTACCTTTTACGAATTCTCGAACATATTTCTCTCCTCGTGACGTCATCATCATCTGACGTACTAGATGTTGACGTCATCGCTCGTTTCCATGCCAACTCCATCAACATTTGTCGTTCATTTTTCTCTTCTTTCAAAGTTTTCTTTTTCCCGCCAAACATTTTGTTCAACGTCTTTATTCTTATATTCGGTTTTTCGCAACGTTTTGTGAAGTCACGATTAATACATTTTTTCGTCACAATAGAACCTTTGACGTTGGTTAAATCCGCGAAAGGTGTTCTATTAACAAACATTTTCAACTATTTCTAAAAATCCTGCAAAACATCGGCATAAACATCTTATATACACAACCACTATGGGATACTATGGGGGAATGAAGAGATTCTCGAACCTTCTGGTTATAATCTTCTCCAATGTTTATACAACAACTCGATTCAAATTAAGCTTTGTTTTTAAAACTACTTAACGCTGTTCCTGCTTTCAATTGATTATGTACAACATACCGCTGTAATAACAATGCTTTAGAACAAACCATTTCAAAGCAACGCAGATCTAATAAATTATTTGATCAGAATAATTTGCAAGTTCCATGTGTTAATCTTAGTTGACAGTACAACCATATTGCAGGAAAATCGTCGTTGTTAAATGTAACTCGTGTGGAATAGTCGTCAGCGGGAATGTACACAATATGTGTATCTATCTACGTCACATGCATTCAGAACCGCACATTCGCGCAGTATTAGCGATCTGCATATCTGATACAAGAAAGTCAGGCTCTATTGCACACACGCTTGAGCATGTATTAAACTTGACAAGTACAGCACCTGTCTAACTGCCTCACATGACGTATGCACCCTTCAAACCCACGAATAAAGGTTCCTGATCAGCCTGTCTATCCGATCCACTATAAAATCCTATCATCTGCTTTATTACAAGCCATCCACCCACAGACTATGTTACTACACTTCCAACCAACTTAATGAACTTTCCCTCCGCGCCTCCATCTAAATACAGGTGGAAACGTCACAACTTCGACACCTCCCTACTTCCGAGCAAACACAACTACCCTGTGTGACGTCATTATGTGTCAATTATGATGCAAGTGAAGACGTCACACAGCATATACAGTATGTAGACTTGGACTCAGATCAAAGTTTCCTTCGGTTAAGAAGCGGAAAGATTAGTCTTATGATGTCATATGCGGCATTGTTCGTAAACAATGGACTTGAATTAAAACTTGATTAAATAAACCGAAACTGACACGCGCGTTTAAAAAAAAAAACGAAATCCTATTTCTATTTAGTTTCAACATTACATTATTGAATAATCTATTCTACTACCCGCTATACGACTACAAGTCGTTTAATATTGATGCAGTCGATAATACGACATCATCCACAAATCACTGGGCAACTCCACATGATAGCGAATGTATACCTTAATAATGATATCACACCACATACCGTTTTAAGATCCGTAACGTTTATTCGTGGTTTAAACAAATTATCGTCGGTTTATGATTAATACGAGGTCGGTAATCTGAAGAAAATGTAAAATAAAATTTTGTATATCTTCTTGTGGAAAATGGTTTGACACGTCGTAGGTTGTATGCAATGTTTAAAATCGGCCACGATATTTTCCCCAAGCTTAGGTATTCCGAATCGGATGTCTATTAACCGTTACTGAGCTATGTAAGAAAGATAGTTAATATGTCATGTGTTTGCATTATCATTTTTACAGCGGTCAAATTCGAACCCATGATGGGCCCCAAGATCTGTTTATGTATATTATCCTGTGTATGTATCGACACTTACGTTGACAAAGCGATATGTTGATATATTTATATATAGGACATCTTGTGTGTTCCTTATATTGACATTATTTTATTTCTAAATCTTCAACAGCGCGTGCCGTTCGCGGCTTCTTTAAACAATTTTAATTCAAGTCCATTGTTTACGAACAATGCCCTATACGACATCATAAAGCTAATCTTTCCGCTTCTTAACCGAAGAAAACTTTGATCTGAGTCCAAGTCTACATACTGTATATGCTGTGTGACGTCTTCACTTGCATCATAATTGACACATAATGACGTCACACAGGGTAGTTGTGTTTGCTCGGAAGTAGGAAGGTGTCGAAGTTGTGACGTTTCCACCTGTATTTAGATGGAGGCGCGGAGGGAAAGTTCATTAAAAGTTAGTTGGAAGTGTAGGAACATGGTCTGTGTGGATGGCTTTGTAATAAAGCAGATGATAGGATTTTATAGTGGATCGGGTAGACAGGCTGATCAGGAACCTTTATTCGTGGGTGAGAATGCATTTGGTTGATATGTAAGTCATGTGAGGCAGTTAGACAGGTGCTGTACTAACAAGTTTAATACATGCTCAAGCGTGGGTGCAAGTGATGTATCAGATATACAGTTCGCTAATACTGCGCGAATGTGCGGTTCTGAATGCATGTGACGTAGATAGATACAAACAATGTGTAAAGTCCCGCTGACGATTATTCCACACGAGTTACATTTAACAACGACCATTTTCCTGCAATATGGTTGTACTGTCAACTAAGATTAACACATGGAACTTGCAAATTATTCTGATCGAGTAATTTATTAGAGCTGCGTTGCTTTGAAATGGTTTGTTCTAAAGCATTGTTATTACAGCGGTATGTTGTACATTATCACTTGAAAGCAGGAATAGCGTTAAGTAGTTTTAAAAACAAAGCTTAATTTGAATCGAGTTGTTGTATAAACATTGGGGAAGATTATAAACAGAAGATTCGAGAATCTCTCTTCATTCCCCCATAGTATCCCATATGGTTGTGTATATACGATGTTTATGCCGATGTTTTCCAGGATTTTTAGAAATAGTTGATAATGTTTGTTAATAGAACACCTTTCGCTGATTTAACCAACGTCAAAGGTTCTATTGTGACGAAAAAATGTATTAATCGTGACGTCACAAAACGTTGCGAAAAGCCGAATATAAGAATAAAGACGCTGAACAAAATGTTTGGCGGGAAAAGGAAAATTTTAAAAGAAGAGAAAAATGAACGACAATTGCTGATGGAGTTGGCATGGAAACGAGCGATGACGTCAACATCTAGTACGTCAGATGATGATGACGTCACGAGGAGAGAAATATGTTCGAGAATTCGTAAAAGGTAAAGTTTTGATTTCAAGGTTTGAACGATGAATCAAATCTATTTTTAGAATGAACCTGATTGACCCGGGTACCAGCGATAGTGATTGTCTCTCTGACTATTCGGATTATGACGTCACAGTGCGAAAGAAGAAACGTCGATATTCCCCTGTTACGTCACAAACCAACTTAAACACGGATGCGAACCTACCGGTGAAGCATTGCAGGAATAACCTACCGCGAGATGGAGCTAACGAGCGCTTGACAAGGACGGATGTGACGCAGAGCAAAAGTGAGTCAAATATGTCGCTCGATGAGAAGTTGCTGAAATATCGAGAATCTGGTTCAAATATTTCTAATCGCGGTTCAAACCGATCCTTTGTGACGGAAGACTTATGTGTGACGTAATAATAGATGAGCTATTGATACCCATGCACCAGACCATTGTTACGCATGTATAGGTCCATTGTTACGTCACATAATGGATGGCGACGTAGCGTGATGCATTATGATGTAACACACACTGTCTTTATGACGCAGCATGACGGTGGGAAAATGTCGCCATAGTTCACGACGTAACATCCTTTCAATGTTTGATTGTTCGACATAAAAGCGTTTGTGATGTAATTGTGACATAGTTAATGACGTCGTTAAAAGTCTTAAAGTAGTGAAAGTAGGTAAAGTCTGTTTGGTGACCGTAAAGTTACTTCTGTATGAATAATTAGCTCGTTGCGTCTGCGCTTCTTCGTCGGCGCTTTAGAAGGAAATCGAACGAAAGTCGACAGATTTCATCGCTTGGTGAAGATGGTGCGCCCGATGGTGAATCGATTTAATATATATTCGCAATGTGCCACCATTGACTAGACACATGCGCTTTCCTTATAAACTTTTGATAAATAATTGCTTTTATAACTTTATCCAAACATTTAATGTATATTGAAATACCACTGGTATTACAGCAAAGATAATGTTATTCGGGCAATAACACACGGCGTATATGGCTTCCTCGTTTTACGCCCATTTTACGGGTTGAATTTACACGAACCAGCTTGTGTACATTTGTTGGTTAATCCTTCATTATTAAAGTTGTTCTAGCACTTCGTCGATTTCGCTGAATGATTTGTTTACTTTTGCGGTCGATCTTGTCAAGGAATTAATCGAAGCTTATTTCGCACCTGTACCTACTTTGGTGGGGTTTTCTAGATTATTGGGTTTGCGCTGTTGAATGTGTAGCACCTGGTATGTGTATGGCGTGTGTGGTGTATACTACAAACAAAATATGCAATTATTAACATGGCTATTGTGGGTATTTGTATGTGAATTGTTTAACGAATTTGACCGTGGTTTATAATACGAATACAGTAGAGCAAGTAAATATGACTAAATCATCAATATTAGGCGCAACTTTTCCTTTGGTTTGCTTGTGTTTTGTAAACTTTGGAAAATTATGAAAATTGCCGTCCTTTCGATTAAGCTCCTAAAGAGCTGTAAAATTGTTCAATTGATAGAAACGTCTTACGTGAAGCCCTTTGATGTCGGTGTTTTACGAGGTAGCGTGTGAAAGTCCGTAATTACTCGCATTCACCAGCGGTGCTGCTCGGCTTAAAGAGAAAGGCAAATAGAAGACGATTTAAATATCGACTCCTCGCTTCTCGTTTCATTCCTAGTTTATTTCGATTGCAGTGTGTTTGACAATTATGTCGCTGAATGATAAAGTTGGACTTAAAATGAGAGGTAAAGTTATATCGGTGAATCCTGTATAAGCGAGCCACATATCCTTTATAATGAGGACGATAACAGTCGCGTATTAAGTATGATTAGGAAGGCGCAGATAAGGTGGCTCGCTTATCCAGATATTGCGATATATTGTGGAAACTAATTAGGATGATTTCAATTAATTCAACATTCATTCCCAGGTCAATTGAAACTTGTGGTCTGCGGTTCAACGAACAAAATCACGGTGACAATTCTAGCTTTGCGTTCCTTGCCCGACCTGCCTTCCAACCAAGTTTATATCAAGGTAACTCTCCTCATAACTGTGCATTGGATATACTTTGGTGTCGTAACTGTGCATTACGAATACTTTGGTGTCATAACTGTGCATTGCGAATACTTTGGTGTCATAACTGTGCATTGCATATACTTTGGTATCATAACTGTGCATTGGAAATACTTTGGTATCATAACTGTGCATTGAAAATACTTTGGTGTCATAACTATGCATTGCAAATACTTTGTGTGTAAGGGCTTTAGATTGGAAATTACTTTGAGACAAAAATTCTAAATTCATTTTTTTTCAACAGATGTCTTTGTCTCCCGACTCTGAATCGCGATTACGTCATAAAACCTCAACTTATGACATCACAAACGAACTAGTGAGAATGCACGAAACGTTTACATTGTAAGTTTATTGAAATAATTTGGAATTTCATGAAATAAAACTCCATATATTTCTTTTGTACAATGCACTACAATCACCATGGACATTAAATATTCATACGTTCCATAGCGACACCTGCCGGAGGGATTTCAACAGACGACTTCTCATCTCGGTTTGGATGAAAAACAAAGAAAGAACAATCCTTCTCGGCTGCACGAGTTTCGGTGTTCGAAGCATTATGACGTCACAAGAGGTGACGCAAGGGTGGTATTACCTTCTGAAGGAATCGCTTGGACGAAGCAAACATCTCAAGTTCAAGTTCGCCAAATCTTCAAGTAAGTACGTCATTAAACCACGTGACACACTTGAATAACTGTGACGTCATAATAGGACAGCCCGAAGCTCGCAGAAGACCGAAGTCACGTGACAGACGATCAGACAGCAGCAACAGTTCATTGTCGAGTAGTTTGTACCGAAGCACAAGATCGCGTCGATGCGAGCTACATCATGATGACGTCATGAACGTGACGTCATTGACCAAAAGACGAAGATTGTCGAGTGGGTTGGAATACCGACCGAATATCAGCCAATCACACGGAGTTATTTATGGTTTCCATGACAACAACGCGAATGGATTATACGTCCCCAAGATGGCGATAGAGCGTAAATCTCGTGACGTCATGAACCTTGACGTCACAAAAGTGGGAAAAACCCCGACCGGTCGACGTCACATCAAGCGGAAAAATTATTCACCTGATGACGTAATGATCGCACGATTGAGTTATTGCGTCGATGATGACGCAGATGATGACGTGTTCGATCCACCCATCACGTCATCAAATGAGCCAGCTAATATCGATGACATCACACTTGAAAGTAAAGTCAATGACGTAGTAAGTGACATTACAAAGTCACAATCAAATGAAAAGGCAGAGGAATTTACCTCGTTCGGAAACACTGCTGACAAATTATTTGGCAACACTGCGACGCCAGTTACGAAACAAAGGCGTTTGTCTCTTGATTCCTTGCTGAAATTACCATTTGTTGGAACAATCGATAATAAAGTTTGTGACGTCATAAAAGAAAATGACGTGACAATTGAACGCTGCAAGTCGAAGCCAAGTACAAAGTAAGTTGAAATCTCATTATTACGTCATTTATCCTAAACTGATTAGTAATTATGACGTAATAATCCACAGATTTGGTTTGAAGAGTTGGTTATCGATGCAACGTAAGCATGACGAAGCAAAAATCCGAGGAAATATTGGTGTTGGACGTTCGACCAATCGCTCGTTGGCTCAATTATTAACCAACAAACGTAAGGAACACATTGCTTGCATTGCTGTATGTTGTGTTTATATATGGATTGCGAAGTGTTATCCATGCATTCTTACTATTTTAAACGAATCCAAAATTACAGATGAAACTTCTGCTTTTCGTACCTTTCTCCAATCGGAATTCAGCGAAGAAAATCTCAACTTTTGGTTGGATTGTGAAAGTTTCAAACAAATCAAACCAAACAAGATCCGTAAGGTGGCGGCAAAGATTTACGAGCAATACCTCGAAGTAGGCTCACCGAATGAGGTAATGATTTGGCAGATTTCATCAAAGGTTAACTTGAGCTAATACATGTTTGTACACTTACATAGCTTAACCCTCATATCACATTCCGGGGTAAAAGTCGAAAACACGCAGTAATAGACTCCGGGATATTTCAATGCGTTTAATATTTGTTATCAATGCAAAGCTTTGTTAACTGCCAAGCGAGCTAATGTTGTGTTAATGGACGCCACACACAACGTTAATGGACGCCATCACACAACGCACCAAATAATCAACCTCCATCAATCCACAGATCAACATTGATGCGAAA
This sequence comes from Ciona savignyi, assembly GCA_000149265.1. Taxonomy (NCBI): domain Eukaryota; kingdom Metazoa; phylum Chordata; class Ascidiacea; order Phlebobranchia; family Cionidae; genus Ciona; species Ciona savignyi. The sequence goes on from CH003147.1 coordinate 323,079, forward strand.
ACGCGTGACTTAATCCAATCGAATCTCGCTAATCCGAACATAGAAATCTTCAATCAAGCTCAAATTCGAATATTTAAATTGATGGAAAGCGATTCTTTCCGACGATTCCGGTTGAAAACTGCTTAAATTTCTATCTTTTTTATTGTTTTCTCTTCACTGTGATATGTTCCAACCTATGTGCAAATAAACGTTCAGATTATATCTTCATTTGACGTAGTGTTATTTATAAATTTACATTTGCTGGGTAGGTTAAGCTTTTGGTGATCTTTTTATTGTCACTACAGGTTTTTCTTTGTTTTCTCATTCCAATCCAGAAAATTAGTATTCCCGACGTTCTTTCACATTCTTTCAAGGTCAAGTGTTTGCTCCAACTGCTCTAAGTGACCGTCTGTATAAGGTAAGGCGTGAATGGAACACAAAATTGATTAGGTTCCCTTAATTAACTGATTTAAGGCTAGGAGGACATTCGAAGTCCAGACCAATACACAAGCTTATATGCTGCCCCAGCTTGGGAAACCAAAAAATCAGATATTCTGTTGTTCTGACCGATGAACTACACATTTAATTTATTAATGATTTTTATTTCCGTGTAATATGAGACAATAATATAAAAGTTATATAATGGTGAATTTTAAGGTATTGCCAGGAAGGACGTATTAATGTTTCTAAAGAAATAGGATAGGATTGGATATTTATGTTTATCCCCGTGAATGGGAAAACCTAGGGGGTTAACACACGGGCAATCGTCAGATCACCTTGCGCCCATCGTCGGGTTACCGGAGCTATTGCAGTGTGTTGTATATGATAGACACGTTCCTTCAATTTGGTAGAACCCATTAATCCGCTGGGTTCAGGCAATGTCCGTAAAGTGCCTTGCCCAAGGACACAACCGACTAGCTAGCGACCAGATTCGCACCTGCAACCTTTCGATTGAAAGGCGACGCACCCAGACCAACCGGCCGTTTTACCGGTTATAGTTTCGAACCCAGGATAGGGTAGTCACTAATGCCGTTTTTGATATACAGTAGCGGTTAATGATTCGGTCGCGTGAATCGTTTGGCCACAGCGACACAGATAAAAAAATACGATGTTTATGTGAAAGATACAATTTTATGTTTCCATGTCGCATAGCAACGACGCACTCCAAGCCAAATTTGCAAATGATGTTTACTTGCGTAGAAACTTTAAATTGTGTTGAAAAAGTAGTGTAAATGCCGCTGTTACACCACTTTTCCAAAACTATGTCATCAATATAAAGTATGGTCATTAAATACCACAGATTTTTACGGTTGCGAGGCCAGTATGTAATTAATGAATGCTTTCTGAGGTTATTTTTTACAGTTAACGTTGGGTAAAGTGATGACATACACAGAGGCGAAATGCACATTTGAATAAAAGTTAAATTGTTTGAACTGACCAGGATTATTTTGGGGTTTAGATCAACGTTGGGTTCTTGGTTGAAGTTTTTTCTCTACTTTTAACATGCAGTTTCCTTTTTTTTTAATTTTGTGGCTTTCAGATTATATAGTGTTCCCCTCAAAAAATACAAGTTTTGGTTAAAATATACGTTATCAACAATAGCCTCTTAGTATTGTTATTAGGGCATACTTATTAGTCTTTTATTAGCTTTGTGGGCTAGTGCTTTTCCCGTATGGAAAGTACGTCAATTTTCGCCGAGATCTCGAGTGTGCACACGCCAAATATTTAAGTGTGCACACAATCTCCTTTTTATTACTGTTTTGTAAAAATCTTAAACAAACATATTATTCTATCCTAAATCTATCGTGTCCATCAGCTAACATATCTATCGTACCGATAGTAAATCACCCGAGGTCCAGAGGTAGGTTTACAGGTTTGTTGGAAATTATACGATGTTTATACTGCCAGCTCACGAGCATGTGTGAAATTACCCAAGTGTGCAAAGACGCAGTGAAAAAAAACTCGAGTGTGCAGCTGCCGTACTTTCCATACTGGGTGCTTTTGGCCGAATGGTTGCAGGTACGAAAGTGGATGCTAGCTAGTCAGTTATTTCCTTTGGCAAGGCACTTTACAGACATTTCTTCATCTCAGCGGATTAATGGGTTCTAATAAATTGAAGGAACATTCAATCATAGCTCCGGTAACCCGACGGTGCCCCTTGCATTTTTTCAATTCATTGGAAAAAAGACAAATTTTCTATTTAAATTTACAGAATTATTCTTTATGCAAACAATACAGACCTTCGGTTAGTTTAAAAAAATTTAAAAAAAATTGCAAAAAACTTTGAGATTCCATCACCACAATGCAGTCCAAGGGTGGAGGCCAAGAATGGTTCTACCACGCACCAACCCTTCGAACCAACAATGAGAAACAACCAGTTCCTCCTGCTTCCCAGATCCCAGGGCTTTCGGCTGATGACATGGACCAACTCGCGTACGAACGTGAAACTGGAACAAAGTTTGTCGAATTTTGATGTTTCTATATTTTAATTAACCAGTTGCTAGAAATGAAATATGACTAACGAACACAATTTTAAGTTCAAACCTCACAAGCATGTAATCAGCAATTTAGCAAGTTATAAAGTCATAACAACTTTTAATTAACATTAAAGGCACTTTACGGCAATAGCTCTAGTAACCCCCTTGGTTTTCCCATTCTCGGGGATAAACATGAATAACCTATCCTATCCAAACATTCAATGTTGTGTTTAACTTTGTCTCAATTTTGTTTCAAGTCACCAAATTATATCGGTGAAAAATACTTTTCTGATCACCATAAGCTTCGATAAGCGGCAACTTTGCTTCTAACCAGTATAATCCTCTTATCACATCCACCCCACTTAACCACCACAGCAAGCGGAACTGGATTCGAGACACCGATTCAAAATACATCCAACTCGCCAAGCAGGGAGGAAGGAAGAATCTTCTCACATTTAATGTCAAGGTCAGTTGTACTGGAAGGTGGTACCAGATGTTTGGATTTTTGGTGAATTTCATGCAGTCTCACCCACTTGTACTGAATTTGTACGGCAATGATTTAACGTTAATTTGTTAAGTCTGTCCATTGCCTGTAAGAGATGTATGTAAATGATAAATTTTGATAATTTTTGTAAAAGTACAAAAAGGCTGTATCAATTAAGCAAATTATATTCTCCTATAGAATGGGAATTGCAAACTTTATATTCTGTTGAGTTTGTTTCTGCACAAACGCCGGTCATTAATGTGTGCAACATACCATTGGCTGGAATGCTGAATATTCATACGGTGGGTCGCTCTGTGTTGTGAGATAAATAGCATTATGACATCAACAGGGGTTGAATCCGGAACCGAAGTCATACCCGCGTGTTCATTGGTTCGACCACGTTCCCATGACAACCGATGATGAAAAGAAAATGTAAGAAATTTGATGGATCATTCCTGGATGGATATTATAGTGTATGTCTGTAGTTATCCCATACAGTGGATATAAGAGGTTGTATTGCATAGGATAGCGTTGTATAGATATTTATGTTTATTCCCATGATTGATGAAACACAAGGGACGTTAACACACAACCCATCATCGAATTACCACAACCAGTAGCAGGTATATACTGGAGTAACATATCAGGGGAAACACCCCACCAACTCAGGCCATTTATTTAGTACCATGATCACATGGATTTCACAAACTTATTTCAAACTATTTGCCAGAATATAATATAAACAATTGTCTCACTTCACCTTATTTTAAAATGGGTTCTGTTTGCTACTGAATGAAATTTGTGAATAAATAAATTAATGAACTAAAGTAAAAACCATCAATTGTTTTGCAATCATTTCAATTCAGCATTAATCTGTGTCTTAATCCTAATCCTGTGGCAAATGTATTAAGAAATGTCTCATTCAAGTAGTGAATTTATGTGATAATGATGGAATGATGGGATCTAATCTGCTAATGTAGTTGGATAATCTGCAAATGCATTCATGGCATTGTGGGTTTATGTAGAGGCAAAGTGATTACATGATGATTAGAAATATTTACATTATAAATACTTTTCGTCCAATTTATTTATAAATAATGTCTGACAAAGGTGGATTTGTTGGTGACACAAGTGTTATTATGACATCACATCCTAGATTAGCGGAACGGCACTGGAACCCTCCGGAATACATGGTGCATGACGCAATCACTGAACCGGAACCGTCGAAACACATGAGTGATTTTGAGCTCGGTGAAGCACGAAAGATTGGTCGCAACATCCAGGAGAAGTATGAGGGAAGGGGAATTCCCTATCATACTGAGTATTCATCCTCTCCTTATGGGGTCAGTTACAGTTTGCGTGATTAGTCGTCATTTTATTGAGTATACATTCTCTATTGTAAAGTTTTAGTTTATTTCTAAGTCGTTGATTTAAATTTCTTGCATTTTTTGACGCTCGCCAATTTAAAGTTATTTTCTTGTTTTGTTGATTATTGGATTGCTTGATTTTCTGTATGTTTGGTTGTACCTTTTTGCTTTAAGCCAGTGGTGTTGTGGTGGTCAAGTGATAGACTTTTATACAACCTGGTATCAAACAACTCCATATTTTAATTGATCCACTGAATTGTTTCTCACAATCTTGGTATATTTCATAAAAACCAACCAACTTGACTGGACAGTGTCCGGCCAAATAACTGTTTTCAGCCGATATGTTGTGGGATTGAAACTGATCGATAGCTAGTTGGTTGTGTCTTTAAGCGAACATCACCTGAACTCAGTTGATTATAGGGTTGTATTAAAAGTGTAAAAATAGTCATACACAACACAATATAATCCGACGGTGGGCGCAAGATGATGATTACCTGTATGATCTCTCCTGCTTTTCCCAATTCACAGGAATTGATTTGAATATCCAATCCTATTGTCCATTTCATGTTCTGATATCGTCTTTCCCATTTATGGAGTTAAAACATGAATAAAATACTGATCCATACAACTTAGTATTGGCAACTACCAGAATGACCAACTATATAGGATATGGATATTCATCTTTATCCCCGTAAATGGGAAAACCAAGGGGGTTAACACACGGGCAATCGTCAGATCACCTCGCGCCCATCGTCGGGTTTCCGACAAGGTACCGTTAAATGCCTTGCCCAAGGACACAACCGACTAGCTAGCGACCAGTTTCGCACCTACAACCTTGCGATTGAAAGGCGACGCACTTAACCGTTAGACCAACAGGCCAACTATATTAATTGATCATTAAGCTTACCTTATCACAGCAACCTGATGGTGGAAGCGAAGAATTAAAGTTTCCACCAATAAAGTAAGTGGATGTGGTTGATTATGCCTACACTGTGTGGAAAGCAAGATGTGTTACGATGCAGATCAGTGTATTGTTTGTCCCAGGAAGGTTATATTCATGTTTGTCCCGTTAATAGAAAGTGTTATCATGTTTTGTAGTGTGTTGCATCTGTTTTATTAAGGCTTCAAGAATGCAAACAACTAGCAACCAGTTTCAGAATAACAAGCTTTCATACATCTCTTATTTGTTGTTTTTAACTCCAAAACTTGACCTTCCCAGGAACAACGCGGGTGTGAATAGAGAAATTGAGTTCCAGAAGTTACTAAGTGGAGGATATGGGGTGGATTGGGTGAAAAATAGAAGAGATTCACAAAGGAACCGGAATGTTAAAAAGTCAGACAAGATCGGCCAACATAAAAAACGTAAGTTGTTTTATATTCATTTAATGATAAATTCAGTTGCTTTAATTCAATGTGTAGCAATGAAAGCTGCCTGAATGTGGTAGAATAAATTGGTAGCAGATACAATAAATCCAATTTGTCTGTGTGATAATGTAACTTCATTTTCCATGCGCAGTGATAGACGTGAATATTCTATACCATAACACAAACTCACTTTACCCTATAAAGCTTGAGCCCCCGCCTCCACATGTGTTGTGGTATTGTCATGACTTTCGTATTCCTGCGTCCTATCGAAATACAAGATTTCTGTTATAGTGCTGCTATTTTAACAGCTGGTTAACTCACCTACAAACTCCATCCTCATGCCCCCAGGTGAATACAACATGACTGAATACCAACAAAGCATTTCAAAGAAGGAATTTCCGAAGCAGAAACTGCGACCGATTTATTTCGAACCTCGGAAGATTGAAGCTGCTCCTAAAGAACCTTTCAAACTGAGCAAGTGAGTTAATGAAGGCTGACCATGTATTTTGTGGGAAAAACCTATTTCCGATGTTTCATTCCGTGTTTTCTAATGTCTGACCGCATAGTTTGGTGGGTTGGTGCGTTGCCTTTTTGCCTGAACTCAGTAAAGTAAGGGGTTCTACCAAATTGAAGGAATGTCTTAATTATACAACACACTACAATAGCTCCAGTAACTCGACGATAGGCGCGAGGTGATCTGACGATTGCCCGTGTGTTAACCCCCTTGGTTTTCCCATTCACGGGAATAATTATGAATATCCTATCCTATTGTCCCTTCCACGTTCTAGTATCGCTCATTTTTCATATTCACATAGAAATCTTTTATTTCAGATTTTCTAAAGTAAGTTCAAAACTTGCCACAAGAGGTCTAAAGTCATGAGAGCAACAACGAGGAAATTTGCAGTTTTGCTTTCCACTGTGAACATTTGATGGAATCTTTGAAATTTATCGTTTAAACCGATATTCTGTTGTTTTTAGTTGTTGCGCTTCACAATTTCCCTCTGCAGTTCATTTATTTTAATTGTTCTTCAAAAACAATAATATTCCATTGCTTTTAATGAGGATTTGTTTTTATCGTTTGATTACCGAACATTCTTTAAACTCAGTGGTTTATTGTGTTGAACTAAAAAGTGAAAAATCTTAATCATACACAACACACTGCAATAGCTCTGGTAACCCGACGGTGGGCACGAGGTAATCTGACGATTGCCCGTGTGTTAACCCCCTTGGTTATCCCATTCACGGGGATAAACATGAATAACCCAACATATTATAATGTGGGCACAGTTATTAACACACAGGATTCCACCACTTATCCATAACAAGCATGAATAAACCTATTAATTAAGATTACCCAGCATTTATTAGATCAATGTCTTCTTAGACCACGAGATTAATAATTAATTCACGTCTGACTATCAAACTGACTAAATCCTGTCTTGTTAATGTCTTTCTGCTATAAACTGATCCCTTGACCATAAAATATCACTAGAATTTTAAAAAATTGACAAATAAAGTTATTAGTTCAATTTTACTAAGTTTTGGTAAACTATAATACATTAGGACGATATAAAATACTTGTTGGAATAAATAAAATCTTAAAGTGGTACATAATCTTAAAACCTTAAATATGCATTGTGACATCACACACACAAGTGCAAAGAAAATACGTAGTACCATCGGATAGAAGGTGAAGATATAAACACACAATGTCTACAGTAAGTTAGTGTTACACAATGCTAATATGTCCAGGTTATTTGCGTGCATAACTGGATTAATTGTGAATTTAATACATCTTTATTATTTACGGGCAGAATGGTTCTACAAATATTATTTAAAAAACATGACTTCGGTTAAATTTAATGGCGACAACCAATGTTAGTGCAGCTGATTTAAAATATTTAATATTGGTTCTAAGCAGCAGTTTTAACTTAAAAAATCATAAAACACTACAATAGCCTGGTAAAACATTGCTACATAGATTCAAGGCACTGCAATCAACCATATTATGAATAATTCCATAGAAAACAACCTGTTATAAAATAATCCTCATAATGACATTATAATTTCAACAAACAGTAATAATCATGACAAGTAATTCCAGCCAACACAGTCCAATGGTCAGTAACACGGGACACAAATTAAAACAATTTCTAAATCAGAGAGTTGGTTCGGTAACAAGTTCAGTATAAAACAGTAGCACAATGATGGGTATAAGGGGAATGCGTTATATGAAACTTCAATGAATATCATGAAAACGTGGGTTTTGTGGATCGATTCCATGGGTATCTGACCTTGTATATTGTGGGAAACCAATGTAGTTACCACAAAACCAATGTAGATACCACAAAACCAATGTAGATGCATACCACAAAACCAATGTAGTTACCACAAAACCAATTTAGATACCACAATTGTAATGTAGATGCATACCACAAGGCAATGTGTTAACCTATTGATACGGGCAGTTATCAAACCAAAACACACCAGTTCCAGTTGCTGTCCCCACAAGCTGATGTCGTCTCCGATTCCCCCATGTCAATCACCGATGACGACCGGTGCGTCACCACTAGGGGTTGCACTTGCTTCTCGCTGGTTACTACGTGACGCATGTCATTCACGGTATCTATGACGACCACCGCTGGAGTGTCATCATCGTACGACGGCGTGGTCTTCACAGGACTCAACGGGATCTCAGCCACGCTTGCCGAGATATTGTTATTCTCAATATGACTTTTCGCTGACTCATCCTCTGTTTCCGCCGACTCATCCGCTTTTTCCGATGACTCATCCTCTTTTCCGGATGACTCAT
>CH003147.1:346185-358078 GCA_000149265.1 Ciona savignyi
AACTAACCCAAATAGATGGTAAAAACAACAGACAACTAACCCAAATAGATGGTAAAAACAACAGACAACTAACCCAAATAGATGGTAAAAACAACAGACAACTAACCCAAATAGATGGTAAAAACAACAGACAACCAACCCAAATAGATGGTAAAAACAACAGACAACTAACCCAAATAGATGGTAAAAACAACAGACAACTAACCCAAATAGATGGTAAAAACGGGTGAAAACAAAGTGTGACGTCTCAACCAATATATCTCACCACATATCAAGTGAGGTTGTATAATTCCTGGATCCCAGCAATACATCTGGTGGTCTGTACCACAGCGTAACCACTTCATTGGAGTAAGTGTTGGTGGGAATCGACTTGGCTCGCGCAAGTCCTGCATACAATGTTGGTTGGGTGTTTGGCATATGTGGAGTAGCTGGATACTGATGACATGGTTGCAGATTTTACATATTTGTAAGAAAGTTCATACATTTGGTGGAATTCATGACACAGTTGACACATTTGTTGATTTTTTATAGGTTTATGCAAAGACAGATTAAATTTGGGTTCCGATTTTAAAATTTAGGATGTTATTATGGGGATGTTCCAAACCGTTTCTTATAATTGATTTTATACATAAATGGTATTGCACAGCTAGAGTAAGACAAGCAAGTTATGGTTAGATATGAAAAAAATAAGCATTGTCGCTTATTGATTTGTTTGATAAATCTGGTCATATTCTGGCACCAGGGTTACTGTACAGATTCCTGTGTCTTGAAACCAATTTTATAAGAGACTGAAAATACCTATCTGGGCGAAAGGTACATCATTTATTGTTGAGGTAAATACTCAATTTTGTTGTGGTAAAATTTTTGGTCAGAATATTAAACTTACAGTTTTTGATTATTAATTCTTTGTTATTGGGTTATATTCGAGTAATGGAACATACTACCTGGCACGAAACGATAAACTTACCAAAATCCGCCAGTTTTAATTCTCCAAGCTCACTTAACAAGACATTTTGAGGTTTAAGATCTCTATGAAGAATTCTCCGATCATGGCAATACTTGAGCCCACGTAGCAGTTGGAAGGTGAACAACACGGCGTTGGATGGATGGATGCCGCTGGAGCCGTGCCATTCCATGTATGTGCTGAGGTCTGTGGTCTGGGATGTGAAGATTGTGGTATCAGGGAATCAACTGATGGCTTGGTGGGTAAGTGTGTTGCATTTTAGTCCAAGGGTTGCAGGTTCGAAACTGAATGTTAGCTACACAGTTGTATCTTTGGGCACTTAGTGAACATTGCATCAACTCAGCAGAAACATAGATTCTACTAAATTAACTCTTTCACTCCCGGCCAAATGCATTAATTTAAACATGCTGTCCCGCAGTGTTTTTTACAATTTTTGGTCATTTTCAAATTAGCACAGTTTTTCTCAAATTTATGCTATGATTTAATATTTAGTATGGTTGGAAAGATAATTTATCCCTCTTTTAAACAAACCGCACACCTAGAATCTACCTCCAATAAAGAATATATTATGTAAACTTTAGTGAACACCACTTTTTATGTAAAGAAAATTCTGCTCGACTTTGAAAATTTTGAGGTGCACTGACAAACGAAATACTCACTAATTATTGGTATGCCCAAATGATATGAAAATTGGAATGTAGATTGTCTAATAGTTTTTGTACTCAGGAAAATTTGAACTGTATTTGTATCTTCAGTAGTTTTTTTACTATTCCTAATTGAAATTTTCCTTTATTCTAACTATATTATGAAAAATTGAACCAAAACGCATTGAAGTTTTTAGTTTTGTAGAACTAAAATAGTAAAAAGTATAAATAAGAACAGTGAAGGAAGTGTAAAAGGGCATACAAAAGCAAACAAACACAAATACTATATCCAATATTCTTCAAAGCAGGGCACACCGAACTAGCTAGTCTCGCCGCCTTTTTCTTTATCGTGCGCTCAGCAGGCCCAGCTGGATTCATGCTTTGGTGAACACGAAGCATAAACGCCTGCTGCGAAAACGTCACCAACGCTCTCCTTTTTTTCTCAACGGCACGAAATTCACAGAGAATGTAAAGAAAGACTTGCTTGACAAAAAGAGCTTCTCCGCAAGTTAACGCGACTCCTATTGGCTGAGTTACTTGTAAATTCGTGTAAAATCGATAGAAATAAGAGGCGAAGCCTTGAAAAAGAAAGGCTATCACTCCTCGCATTTTTAATATTTCTCCACGAAAATTACAGAGAATAAAATATAGGGTTTCCTTGATCGAATGAGCCATAGCTGAGGTCTCTACCATTACGCATTGCGGAGAAATCGTTTTTTAGATTTGCATCCATTTATGTACAGGCGGGATACCATGTTTTCCCACCAACTCGCCATATATGGCGAGTTGGGACGGAAAGAGTTAAAGGAACGCATCTATCATACACAACACACTGCAATAGCTCCGGTAACCCGACGGTGGGCACGAGGCGATCTGACGATTGCCCGTGTGTTAACCCCCTTGGTTTTCCCATTCACAGAGATAAACATGAATATCATATCCTATAACCTACTGTAAACAAAAAAAAATATGTAAATGGTTTAAAACACAGAATTGATTAAATGATAAATTGAATAAAGTATAGAAACTAGGAGAGCACGAACTTCAGGTAAAAACCTACATGTCCACATTAAACATTGCTTTTCAAAGTTCCATTTTGACAGAAATGAAAGATATTCCACTACCCATAAATATAATTTAGAAAGTTTGAATTACCAGCCGCATAGCAAACTACACCTATTAATTAAATAACATGTGAATTAATTACAACCCGCTGGTTCATGTTATTAAGTGTAAGTGCTCATTACTTAGTGGCTATTATCATTCTGAATAGCTGTCATTGTAATCCGCAAGTCTTAATCAATTCTGCTTCAACCTAACCTCGCCATTTAGGAATTTAAATCAATTTTTGACAAAGAACTCTGGCCCAAGTTCGATTACTTTACACATATTTTCTTTAAAACACACAGTATCACAGTTAATTAAAAATCTAGAATATTCCAAATGCCTGTTCTACACAGTTTGAAAATAAATATCTTATTAGGTCGGCTCTTATTAATTTTAATTATTTATAGCGTAATCCATCATAAAGTTTTAATCCTCGACATTTTGTATCTATTTTTAGAGCAACTTCGTAAGCAGATTTATAGAGACTTTCAAATTACGTTCATATGGTAACAATATTGCATTGTTTAATTAATATTATAATTTTACAATTAAAAAGTGTGAATTTGCTGCATTTGATTTAAATTAACTGACAGAAAACAATGATAGCCTACCAATTTTATTTATAATTTTATAAATTAATTATAAAATATTAAATTATAATTATAACTTTAATAATTTCTGATACTTTGCATATTTAGCGTCATATTTCACGTGGTGGGTAATGTTGTGTTTTATCCTTTACTGTGTATTTTCATTGTTTTTTCTATTTCTCCACCTTTTTGAATAACATACATTGTTTTGTTGGCCGGCCGTTAAACAAATAAATGATTATCATCAACAAATACATTCATCATAGTGTGAGCTCATCTATTTCTGGTGGTTTATGCATTCAAACTACTGCATTATTTATGGGGGGTTGGAATATAATTAGAAATTTTAAAAACAAAAAAATTGAAAGGCTAAAGAAAGAAACATAATTAAAAATGATAAGATGATGATTTATATATATTCATTTTTATTCCTGTGATTGGGAAAACCAAGGGGGTTAGCACACGGGCAATCGTCAGATCACCTCGCGCCCATCGTCGGGTTACCGGAGCTATTGCAGTGTGTTGTATATGGTTCACACGTTCCTTCAATTTAGTCTAACCCATTAATTCGCTGAGTTCAGGCAATGTCCGTAAAGTGCCTTGCTTAAGGACACAACCGACTAACTAGCAACCAGTTTCGCACCTCCAACCCTTGGTTTGAAAGGTGTCAAACTTATCCACCAGACTAATTAGTGGCACCAAAACATCTCTAAAAAAATTGATAAAGCCAAGAGAAGGATTCATGTTTGAGGGAACTTTGTTTATCCTGGTGGGTGAGATGTTAAGGGTCATTGGATCGACGTGCTATTCCTGGCCTAATTAGACAAACAATCACTGTGTTGGGGGTGTGGTGGCTCACTTAGTTGGTCATAACTTCGATTATGAAATATTACAGTTAAATGCATTTTAAGTGGCATTTTGACCGATACAAGCAGCTCAATCCTCAGCAAAATGATACAAAATCAAATCAAAACATAATTCTTCGTGGTAACAATACAAAATCATCTTTTTTGCCTCAAACATACAACGCCCGTTGTAGACTCACCATGAACTCGAACACCAGTGTGAGGGTGGTTGTTGCGTGTATGATGTCATGCAGGGTGATGATATTTGAATGTTTCAACGTCTTCAACAACGAGGCTTCACGTATCGCGGTGAACGGAGCGCCTTCGTCTGCGTTTAAACTGATTTCTTTCAGCGCAACTAATTGACCGGTGTGCCTGAAACAGAACCAACATCCATTACATGCATGCTGGAATGGTGATATAGGCCCCTAAGGTATGCATCTATAGTATGGAACTCAGATTGAAAAGTAATTTGGGGGAAAGTTACTGGTGGAATGTACAGGTAGGAAATTCCATTCCACAATCAAGAATCATATTCGTATATGAAATAATTCAGAATTATTTTTTGAGTGATTTGAAATTAAATATTCATAGTGGAACAAAACACGTTTTATTCATGTAATTTTGCATCAAAATTTATGGTGCAATTTGTTTTTTACAACAGTGATAATGATTATAATTAAAAATATTTTCTTAAATATAATGCAATATTATTTTTCTTTTAAATTAGTACGAATAATGTTTTATATCATAGTGGATTAAAAATCTAAATCAATTTTATTGATTTTGAATATTTCTAGAAACCAAACTAATTTGAATAAGGCCATCCCTGTTTTGAGCCTTAAATCACATTAGACATATAGATACACGCAGATACACGCACTTTCAAGCCGATCAAGAGAGCATAAGGTATTAAGCAACGCACTAATCCACCAAGCTATTTGGCTAGATGAGTTAAGATGGGATTAGAGTGAAAAAGTTTTATTTATGCATGGGACTATTAAACTTATTTATTTCTTCGTAGTTTCGCCAAGTCATTTATTGAGTATTCGGGAATTTATTATTGATTTTCCATTTTTTATGATTATGAAGCCAATGACTTAAAATAAAGCTAAACATTTTGCAGTGTTCTATGGTTTGACAAGCATTCATATTTGTTGGTGGTGTTGATGTTAACCAGCGATAAAATGACCAGAGGAATTGAAAACAAAACCATCATTGTATGATGATAATTTCGAAAGTTAATTTTGGTTTATAAAATAAAATGAGTTGAAAATGAATTGGTGCAGGCCGGTAGATATCACGCCGCTAGTTAGTCACTTGTCCTCAGGCATTTGAATGGGATTAACAAAATAACTAAAAAAGTAAAATTATAACTTTGATAATCAGACTTTAAGTGCTTGGCATAGATGAATGTTATAAAGACTCCTGTATTTTCCCCACCTTTACGAATATTGTAATCAACCTTATTGTAATGAAGGAAAAATCAATTAAGCTGGGTAAAGAAAGTCCTAAAGACCTTGCCAAGAAGTCGATTCTAGGCTTAATGGCATTATTAATTAATAGAAATGGATTTTAAAGCGCGCTAATGCACTATGCGCGGCTACTTCGCAAACTTAGTTTAAAATTATGTGTTTAGAATGCTACTTTATATAATAGTATGTAATTTCCTTTTGTGACAACAAAAACACATAGATTGGAATACAAAACGAACTATATTTCGATGTTAAAATAATATTTCGATTTTAATGAAAAAAATTATTTTGATGTTAAAATCAACTTTATTCCATGATTTCAACAAACAGAAATACCAACTTGCTTTGTCCTTTATACACAGTTGCATAGGAACCTTCCCCAAGAACTTCCAGCTTCTTATATGAACCAAGCTTGCCATAGGGAGATATTGTTCCGACCCCCTGAAGTCAATATTGCTAATTGCAGTTTAACTACACAACCATGGAAACAATACTTGGGAATAATTTGTTTTCTACTCAGGGAAAGAAGCAAATAAAATTGCAAATGCTAATTAGTAATACACATCACATATTAACAAATTATTGCCTCAGGTTAAACCTGATATTTTAATGGAGTGGTCATAAACATATAGAACTAAACAAAAAACAAAATTTTAAGCTATAATTCCAACCTTTTTAGAATTAAACTCTTTGAATAAACCTGTTGTATATTTGCACAGCCAATTTTTTATTTTATCAATGGTTGTGTTTATTGAAATTTGACACAATATGCAATTTCCTGGTGTTAACCCCCTTGGGTTTTCCTAAAATGATTTTGTATTGTTTCTTGTGTTAACCCCCTTGTTTTTACCAAAATTAAAGGAACGTGTCTATCATATACAACACACTGAAATAGCTCCAGTAACCCGACGGTGGACACGAGGTGATCTGACGATTGCCCGTGTGTTAACCCCCTTGGTTTCCCATTCACGGGGATAAACATAAATTATTATCCTATCCTAATATTCTATGACAAAGTGCGCAATGGTAGCTCGATGGTGGCTGTAGTTTCTATTAAAATTTTACACAATATGCAATTTCCCTTGTGTTAACCCCCTTGTGTTTTCCTATTTATGACTCAAACATGACTATCCTATCCTACGATTTATGACTACCCTACAACAAAGCATGCACATGGTGGAGATGGTGGCTCACCCATACAGGACTGGAGTGGCGACGAGAGAGTTCCTGGTGATTCTCCGATTTGTTCCACACATCGGAGGAATACGTGGCCGAGAGGAATCTCTTCCTCAACAATGATTCATCGATCTCATCTTCTTTCACTGGTGGGAGTCGGGCTGATGATGTGGAGCAAGATTGTAATTGGTTTGACATTGCATATATATATATATAGCTTGTTGAGCAATACCAAGCTTTAGTAAAATTTTATCGAAATATGGGGTTGAAATTGCAAGTGATGTAACTTAAAATAACTTTAACATGGCTTTCGGATCATTTTAAGCTTTGGATGAGTATACACTTAAGAAAATGAATGCTTTTATGTATCCATTCGTAAGCACATCAAAACAATTGTTTATTCCAAACAACTGTATCCACCTTTGATAGTGGTGTACGGTTTTTCACTGGAACTTAATAACTCTTGCGTCTGCGTCACTGGAGAGAAAGAATCTTCTTCCTGCAAGTAAGAGGGTTATTCATTCAAACTACTTTGCTGGCACCAGAAAAGCAAACATTTCAAACTTCAATATTATGTTGGACCATTTACCATGGTTTTGTTCGCTCTATTATGAAAATGTGTTAGTTAAAGAGTATAATTATCATATTTAGAAATTCTTTTTTTAACCACATATCATTATTTTTAATTATATAAGTTTTTTGGTAATTTGTCATTCCAATACTCTTGTCTTAGCTAGTGTACTGAGAGATAGGATCACATGAATGGTTGTCCACACCTTCTAGCAGTTATGCAAAGGCTTGAAGGACCCATTAATAAAAACTGTAAGTTACAATAAATGGAGACATAAATACACGCAAGTACCGTGCAAAAAAGTTTTTCCAAACACAGGTAATTTTTATGACAATTAAAACTTTCCACAAAACATCAAGGATAACCATTGGGTGGGTTGCAAAAGTAAAACACATAATGAAACTAACCTTTATTGAATTCCCTTCAAAACTTGAATTTAATGCTGCAAATAAATAAAATTAAAGCATAGAGTTGAAATACAATAATAGTTTGGTCCCTTTAGTCCAGTGGTTATGACTGGCGGTCATGCCCATGGAGGTGCTGAGTTCAATCTTCCCCCTGGCTACTTTGTACCGTGGCAAGGCACTTCATGTGCAGCCTTAGCATGGGATAGTCATGCACAGTAATACACCTTATGCCCACAGTCATGCACACTAGCATAGGATATTCATGTTTATCCCTGTTAATGAGAAAAATCAGTGGTTAACACACGGGCAATCGTCAGATCACCTCGCGCCCACCGTCAAGTTACCGAAGTTATTGCAATGAGTTGTGTATGATTTAAGACATAATTTAAATTTGGTAGAACTCATTAATGCCCTAGGATTTTTAGGCAATGTCCGTTAAGTGCCTTGCCTAAGGACACAACCTGACTAACTAGCGACAAGTGTCAAACCTGCAACCCTTAGGCTGAAAAGTGACGCACTAACCAACCATTTAATCGGCTGGAAAACCATAGATAAATCTTTCAACATGATTTACCCACCCCATAATAATACCCCATAATAGAAATGCTACATAATCCATATACTGAACAAGGTATAACAGGCATAGCTATTTAGGTCTTACATAATTTGGTTATTTTCTGGGACAGACTTCTTTTAAATTTCTTCATATTGAATTTCAACAAGTTTTTAAGATACAGACATCTTGATGTTGTATTTCCCTTGCTAAGTCACCCAGGTAATTGCTGGAATTGAGTTTCTTCACAAAACCACGCTTAAAACACGGCTACAACCTACCGCCTGCCTGATTTGCTATTAAATGAATGCAGTCCTTTGATCGCTGCGACCCTCGTTCCACTCCAATAGATTTAGGCATGACGTCATTATGTAATAATCAAAGACAGAATCTGACAGCCGAATAGGCCACTCATACCTATGTTTATCGGCGGCTGTAGGGAAAATTGCAATCGTTTTAACACAGTACACAAATTGTAGGTGACGTATTCACAATGTTATCAAAACTATCATCGCTTGTCGCGCAAGTTACTTTATTTGTTATGTGAGCCCATTTGAATAAGGATTGAAGGATCCAGGCCCGCAAAGAAGTTAACAAAAATGTTTAGGATAGGATAGGATCGGATATTTATGTTTATCCCCGTGAATGGGAAAACCAAGGGGGTTAACACACGGGCAATCGTCAGATCCCCTTGCGCCCACCGTCGGGTTACCGGAGCTATTGCCGTGTGTTGTAGGCTATGTGACGTTTCTTCAATTTAGTAGGCTACAACCCATTAATCCGCTGGGTTCGGGCAATGTCCGTAAAGCGCATTGCCCAAGGACACAACCGACTTACTAGCGACCAGTTTCGCACCTGCAACCTTTCGATTGAAAGGCGACGCACTAGACCAACCGGCCGGACTTTAAACTAACTTAGTGTCGGCTAACTCCTATGAAAAAACTTAAAATGTATTTTTTTCTTTGTTACGTTTTTTTGTTCTCGTGAATCGTTCAGCAAAATTGCTCCTTCGTTTACCACCGAATAGAGTGAATATGCAGAAGCAAAACGGAAAACCCTCATAGACCAACCAACCCGCTGATTGCCCGATTCCCATTTAATGGAAGCTCCATTTTACCAAACCGGTGCGTTTGCGGTTATTTAAAAATTCTTGGTTTGATTTTATGCACAGCTGCTAAAATAGAATTGGATATTCATGTTTCTCTCCGTGAATGGGAAAACCAAGGAGGTTAACACACGGGCAATCGTCAGATCACCTCGCGCCCACCGTCAAGTTACCAGAGCTATTGCAGTATGTTATGTACGATTGAAACGTTTCCTCAATTTGGTAGAACCCATTAATTCGCTGGGTTCTGGCAATGTACGTTAAGTGGCTTGCCCAAGGACACAACCGAATAGCTAGCGACCAGTTTCGCACCTGCAACCCTTTTGGAAGGCGACTTACTATTGAACCCATCGGACAAGGCTAAATCCACAAATGTATGCCGGGTGTGTACTGGTGTGCTAGATCTATAGCCAAAGCAGCGATTTTGCATTTTTTTAGATGTTGGACTGTCGATAAAAAGTGTATCCTGTAGTTGATTTGACTTTATAGTTTACTTATGTTTTATTTTGCTCATTACTAGTTTCCCAATGTAGGATTCAACAGGGGCGAAGCCCTACCCTACGTTACCAACCCTGTGTTGGCGAATTTGAGCTGCTCCACGCACTCGACCAGTGATTGCTCTATCTTCTATATTTGACGTAAAAACACCCTTTTTGTGCTGTCTTGTAATTGCGATAGCAAATTGACGGTAGCTTATTCACAATACAGTATAGAAATACACAGATAGACACAATTTCTGGATTAGCTTTCGTGCGATATAGAACAGCTCAATGAATAAACCAAATAATGTCAAATAATGTTCTTTCGATTCGTTTTGTACATCTATCACTTTCTTAGAAATTTAAAGTAAATATTCCTATTTAACTCTCTATCAATTTTAAAGTAAATATTCTTCTTTAATCTTTTGATAGTGCGGTGTGGTTCAGCCAAAGGGCATAAGTTTCCAAACCGCTCGCTAACTGGTCGGTTGTTTTCTTTTGGAACGTATTTGGCGGACATCGCCTAGACTCAATACAGTCGATTAATGAGTTCAACTAAATTGAAGAAAAGTCTCAATCATATAAAACGCATTGCAATAGGTTGGTCGACACGAGGTAATCTGACGATTGCCCGTGTGGTAACCTCTTGCGTTTTCCCATTCTCCGGGGGGGGGGAAACATGAATATCTCATACATTCCCAACGTATATGGTTTTATTATATCCTCGCAAACACCAACATTACGCTTACTGTCGAGTAATCGCCAACCGATGTACAATTACAATGGATTGACACCAGCAACTCATCTGTGGTCATGGTTGCTTAAACTTTGCTTGTAGAAACGCAACCACCTCGGGCCATGTTAACGGAGTTGCTGTCAGCACAATTCCGAAGTATTTCGACAAAAACACCTTACAGCTCACGTTTAGCTTAGGCAATGTTATTGCTAAGCTGTGTTATTGTGCATATAGCCAATAAGACAAAATCCTCCAAAAGCGAATTTAAGCGAAATGTCTGGCAAGCGATACATAGATTGGACAAATCGGCGTGTATGCTTGATAGCGCTAGTTTTCCTCGCAGTCTTATCTATTGCTGGAGGTATTTGCTCAAAGAGAAGACATTACCCGTACTATGGGACGAAAACTTTGTATAGGAATGTTGCTGGAAACCTTGATTCCGACCAACCGAGCTTAGAAACAGGTGGAAATGCGAATAGGAATTGATATTATGCCCAAGTTCGTTTAACAATGCCCCAACCATATTTTATTGGAATACGATAGGATAGTGATGTTAATCTTTGTGAATGGGAAAACCAAGAGTGTTAACACACAGGCAATCGTCAGATCACCTCGCGCCCACCGTCGGGTTACCGGAGCTATTGCAGTGTGTTGTGTATGATAGACACGTTCCTTTAATTTGGTAGAACCCATTAATCCGCTGGGTTCAAGTAATGTTTTTTTACCGATACAAGTTTCGAACCGATAATGGGCTCGTCACCAGGACCGTTTTTTTGTATGAGAGTCGCTATACGTATCAATCGCGTTAATCATTCGGCCACACGACCGTAGTGCGCATGGGTTCATGTTATGTCCGCTAAGTGTCTTGCCCAAGGAGACAACTAACCATCTAGCGACCAGTTTAAATCTTTAACGCTTCGGTTAATACCGTGAAAACTACCGTGTGATCGAGGGGTTAGCCCGACCGATTCCTATTTATAATATAAATACAAAAAAAAAACGGGTTTGGGGACGATTTCATAGCAAGATTGAAACTTGGGTAAAAACGAAGAAACGAACACCGACGGAAGAATAAATTATCTTAAGCGTCTACGATGGCGTTAATTATGGCTGTCGATCATACTCAGATCATACAGCAACATATGACGATATATCTGCAGGTTGTAGACCGGTGTTCCTATATGTGCTGTTCCGACACGGAGCGAGACTCCCGGGGTCAAAGATTCTACGTCGATTCGATG
>CH003146.1:4992-51298 GCA_000149265.1 Ciona savignyi
CGCCAAAATTATGGCTCTTTGGTAAATTGTTTCAACTAAAGAAGTAATAGTACGTCTGACCAATAAGCTTCGTGGGTTAGCGCGGCGCCTTTCAGTCGACGATTGTAGATTCGAAACTGGTAGGTATCTAGTCAGTTGTATTTTTCGTCAAGACAATTAACGGGTATTTCCTTAACCTAGTGATCGGTTCCACGACATTGCAGGCACGTCTTAATTATACACATTACACTGCAATAGATCAGGTAACACAACGGTGGGCGCAAGGCGAACTAACGATTACCCGTGTGTTAACGCTCTTTGCGTTTTCCTATTCATGGGAATAAACATGAATATTCTATGCTATCATATACCTAAACTTCATGCGCTATTTATAACCCGACGATAGGCGCAAGGTGATCTGACGATTGCACGTGTGATACCCCCTTGGTTTTCCCAATCACGGGGATAAAGATAAATATCCTATTCTATGTTGTTGTTGTCGGTTGTTGCTTGGTGTTGTTGTGGTTGTCGCTGGTGTTGTTGTGGTTGTCGCTGGTGTTGTTGTGGTTGGCGCTGGTGTTGGTGTTGTTGTGGTTGTCGCTGGTGTTGTTGTGGTTGTCGCTGGTGTTGTTGTGGTTGTTGCTGGTGTTGTTGTGGTTGTCGCTGGTGTTGTTGTGGTTGTTGCTGGTGTTGTTGTGGTTGTCGCTGGTGTTGTTGTGGTTGGCGCTGGTGTTGGTGTTGTTGTGGTTGTCGCTGGTGTTGTTGTGGTTGTCCCTGGTGTTGTTGTGGTTGTCGCTGGTGTTGTTGTGGTTGTCGTTGGTGTTGTTGTGGTTGTCGCTGGTGTTGTTGTTGGTGTTGTTGTGGTTGTCGCTGGTGTTGTTGTGGTTGTTGCTGGTGTTGTTGTGGTTGTCGTTGGTGTTGTTGTGGTTGTCGTTGGTGTTGTTGTGGTTGTCGCTGGTGTTGTTGTGGTTGTCGCTGGTGTTGTTGTGGTTGTTGCTGGTGTTGTCGTGGATGTTTGTTGCTGGTGTTGTGTGTGGTTGTCGCTGGTGTTGTTGTGGTTGTTGCTGGTGTTGTCCTGGTTGTTGCTGGTGTTGCTGTTGTAGCCCTTGTACCATAAGACACCAGTAAACACGAGATAAGACAAACAAGATCTCGAGTTTAAATCATTTTCAATTTTTAGGATTATTTTAATTATTAATTTTTACTTGGTCCTAAATAAACTTTCTGGATATTAAAAATAATTTGCCTTATGCTCGTTTATATATGTGTAACATTTTGTATAATCTATATTTGTTTTAATTTATTTTATGTCCTAAATATTTTGTGTTTTTACGTCGTTTATTTTGCATTTGAAGTTTTCGGACTCTCACATATTATTACCCGTTACGTAATTATCACCTTGTACGGGCCTTTGTATTTGTGCGTTTTAAATCGTTGACATAGTGTTCCCACCTAATTCCCCACAGTTAGTAAAACGTGCAGATGTTAAACGTCTCGCACGTAAACTTCTAGCACCTCGTAAATGCCCTATATATATTCTGGAAATTTAAATAAGAAAAATAACCTACACTAACGTACTTATAACTTGCGTCATGCTGTATAACGTACCCCAGGCAAGATAACTTGCGTTATGC
Organism: Ciona savignyi; assembly: GCA_000149265.1. NCBI lineage: Eukaryota > Metazoa > Chordata > Ascidiacea > Phlebobranchia > Cionidae > Ciona > Ciona savignyi. The sequence continues at coordinate 6,606 of CH003146.1, forward strand.
TGTATAACGTACGTAGTAACTCGCTTCGCGAATAAACCGTATATTTAATAAGACGCAGAATACAACTAAACTGAATCAAAAGTTAGACTTCAAGTTTGAGATCTAGACATTAAAAATCGTGGCTGCCATAATATTTGGTAGGCGTTCTGAGGAAAAGTAGAATTTCCGCTGCGCAGCTCGCCAGAGACCGTAAGGCAGCCGGCTAAATCAAGCTCAGCCAACGCTCCACTAATCAGCCTCTCAGAAAGCGCGAGCCCACATATGTTTATAACAACAATTAATTTGACCATATAATTTAGCTTAACGGTTTTCAGATTGCAAACAGCTGATAGTATACTCTTTTTTGCGTCTTTAACGAATACCTAAACTGTAAAAACCGCTTACCCCTATATCATATTCTGTAATAATTTATGTAACCCTATCATTAACGGTGTAATATAATAATTAACCGTGTGATAACGACAGTGGTTTATGTTCAAACATTTATATCTTATATCTATATTTGGTTTACTTCAAATTTTTCTTAAACGTGCATGGCATATTTGTCATAGCCGCTCGTGTGCGCCCGCAAGTCCCAAATCAATTAACAACTTTGAGATTCCTAGCCGGTATGCTTTAATTACCATCCTTTATTTCGCGTGAACCAACTTTATAGAACGCAAAAATATGAATAGAACGGCAGTTTTGTGGACGATATATTTTGTTTTGCGTTACGTGGTGACTGAAGTGGAAAATAATTTTCACTTCCAGAACAACTATACAAATAAACAGCAATACAAATACACAAGGAGTGAATTATACATACCGAAGTTTATCTTTACTTTCTATTTTGGTTGTAAAATCCGGCTGTTTTATAAACATAGCCAAACAGTAAGTCTTAAGATCTATCACAAAACTAAGAGCTTATTAAACGATCCCAGATACTTCAACATAGCTCTTTGGTAATTTGCTTGTTACCAAGCCACATGTAAATAACGGTTCGTTTGTATGTCAACGTGCCCAGTGTTCCGGGTATGTTTCGAGGGTAAAACCCGGAATGATTTAAAGACACAACTTGAATGACGTTGTACTTTGTATGGATTGCGTTTGTCTATTGGAAAATATTCCCGAGCGAGTGTATTTTTCTTGAATTCGAAAGGCAAACCTGTGTCATATATGTCGGTCGTTCGAAAGAAGGGGTTGGCAAATACAGTTTACCAGCAGAGGATCGGCAAATGCAGTTTACCAGTTTATAAATAACATCCCAATAAAAGCCACTTTGCGTGCCAACCACTCTTATGAACGGTTTGCATATTCAACTACCTAATTTGAATATAAGTAAGCAGATAATAAAAAAATAAATATTGGGTATATAACAGATAAACATTTGAGTTTGCACAAGCTTTGAGTATAAATTTTGCGCGAGTCTCAAATCACGCGGTGTGCGATAACAAAATGCCTGAGCTTGCTGACCCTGTTTCACAGTTTCTTCTTTTTGTATATTGGTAGCTTTTGCGTTTTCAGCTTTTCGAGTGTTGTCGAAAGGTTAACAAGACAGAATTGTATGGATTTTGTTTTAAAACCCCTCTAACAATCACATCATCCCCTCTTGGTAACGATCCCTTAATGGATTCGAATCTTAGCAAGCCAAAAAACTTTTATTCTTTTATTGTACTTCGTTTTTAAACGAGTCACCGGACATATACGTGGTGGTTTAACTTTTTGTTGGTTAGCACAAGTACGGAAAAGGTTCATCAGTTGAAAGTCTCTTGAATTACCCAAATAATCGAAATAAAAACAAAGACGAAAGATGGTATTGATTGACATATACAATCCGCTTGCTAGTGTGTAGTGGTATGCATAACTGATAACGGCTGTTAATATTTATTGAAATTTAAACAAGAGTTCCTTGTGTTAACCACAGTTATTTGTAAAACCAATGTTACGTCTGTTCGCGGCGCCAGACGTAGCAAAAGGAATTCTCGTTACAAATACACGCAAATCCAGCAGCACCAAAACGTTTTTTCAAAATAAACTTGTATTCCACTTTTACGTTACGTAATTACCCAGATTTGCGGTTTGTAAAGTATTTTACACAGTAAGCTACTTTTAACTCGTAAACTTCACTTCCATACATAATGGATACCAATATTAAATCACATGGCAGGAGTCAAGTTAACTGCGGAAAATATTACAACCTTACACTTCCGAAAACTTTTAAATCTTACACGAGGTAAATAAAAATAAGATGGCATTGTTACACATAATAGGCTTACTTATAATCTGTACTCCCCAGTGTATACGTATGACATAGTATTTTTAATGTAACAGCCAATTTTGACTTACATGTTCGGCCGAATGGTTAATACCCATTGACATACCCGATTACCTAGTGATGCTTTATCTTCCATGGACCCCAAGTGATAATACTGAGATATGACTTATGATCTTAAGTTTCCCACCCTACCCACTTCTGATTTTGTTCATCAACAGTTTTTGTTAATAATAAGGAGTCATACAGCCGTTTTGTAGTAATGTTAGTATTGTTGTCGATGACGCCTTAGGCCATTAAAGCAAAATGGCGTCTTAGAAAATGGTTGTTGTTTTGGTAGAACTGGCTTAGGGTATGGTATTCACGTTTATCTCGTGAATGTGTGGTAATACTTAATAAAAAATCATATTACCTCGCAATTACGTAATTTCGAGTTTTCACTCCGGTAATCTTTAGTCTATCAAGCACCCAACGTTTGGTTTCTGGAGCTGTCGGGGTGTATGTGTTTAATTAAGACGTAATTTCAATTTTGATGGAACCTGTTAATCCACTGGGTTCAATTCCAGTCATACCTTAACTCTTTCCGTCCCAACTCGCCATATATGGCGAGTTGGTGGGAAAACATGGTATCCCGCCTGTACATAAATGGATGCAAATCTAATGCTTTTCCAACTATGACATTTATTTAACATCTTCGTGTAAGTCATTGCCAAAATTTGCAGTTTTTAAAAAAACCATTAATGTTTTATTGATGTCTATGATAAATCGTAAATTGCACCACAACCAAATTACGTCACAATGGGAGTTTGTGTTACAATATCCATACCCGACCGCGTGTTAGAACATGCTTCCTTTTTGATTTAGTCACCGTACAGACTGCAGCATAGTAATTTTATCCGACACCGTATTTTCCGTTCCGGTTTTAAAGCCAAAGTTTGGTGAGTGTAATGTTTACTATGTTTTACGTGTACCCGTCAATTACTGATTTTTGGTCCCCTTTGTTTTTTAATCACACAGAAAACCGTATCCTTCCGTATTTTCCGTTCCGTATTACCTCAACAACTGTACCGTATCTTTCCCGTACCGTCCCAACAACCTTCCGTTCCGTATCGTCCTTCAACCTTCCGTTCCGTATCTACAACCGTTTCAACCCTGTTCGCAAATTAATTCGAGGACACAAACTGTCTGTTCATTTATTCGATACGAGTTATTTTCAAACCTAAGCAACCCGTTACTTCACCCGCGGAAGTAACACATAATACAAGTGAAATAATAAAACACAGTCAAATTGTTTGGGAAATCTTAAAACCAGTAACTTTCAAAACATTACACAAGACAGAATTTGCTCAATGGGCGGAAACACTCTTAGTAGTATGATCAAAAAGGGGAATTTAAAATATTATCCTCTTTGAATAGACAATTCAGTAGTTTCAAAAAAGTGGGTTAGCTAAATATTTTATTTAGGCACTTTTGAAGAATATGTTATGGAATTAATTGAATAAACTTTGCACATAGAAATCATAAAAAAAATGTCGAAATAAAGCTATATATATATATAAGTACGTTAATTGATTTGATATCGGTAAACACATATTAAAAAATGCAGGGCAAAATAACATAATCTTACAAATTTAAATTATTGTTAAACATAAACGTTGAGATTATATACTTTTTACATATTGTTTTTGTCCGTTTTTTTTTTGTTAAACGCTTGACAGACATGGCTTGTGGCCCCGACATCTACCAGAAGGGATAAGGGAATCGCAATGAAACTTTGTCATTTGTTAGACCGCATGGTCTAGATGAGCAGAAACCAAAATTTTGGGTAATATACCTAGGGGAATTCCCCTGGGGGGGTAAAAAACCAAAACGGTATTTTTTTCAAAATTTTTAGCTTTTTTGGGCATAGCGCTTGAACGGCTGCTCCAATTTTAATCAGATTTGGTGGAATGTAAGTAATTAGTCACTTATTTAACACTTAAAGAAAATAAAAAAATTATTTAGGAAAATACCCCCAAAAATAGGTTTTTGTTCTCAAATCAGGATTGTGACAAGCATGCCATTTCACCTCGACATTTACCAAAAGGAGTAATGGAATCGCAAATAAAATTTTATATTTGTTAGACAACATGGTCTAGATGTGCAGAAACTATACTTTTTGGGTAATTAATCCAGGGGAATTCCCCTGCGACGTTAAAAACCAAAACGTTTTTCCAATAAATTATCTTTTTGGGGCATAGCGCTTGAACGGCTGCTCTAATTTTGATCAGATTAGGTGAAATGTTAGACCATTAAACACTCTGAGTCTTTATTGAAAGAAAGAAAACATTTACTTAGGGTGATTCTCTTAAAACGAAAATGTGTGTGTGCAGCTTTGGCGTTATGGATGGACGCTCTGTGCTGCACCGCGTGGCTCGAATATATCCTGACCCCGAATCCGACTTCCAAAGATCGAGCCCACGCTGGTTGAAAGTTAGTTGTTTATTGTCAAACGTTGTCAATACGAACACACGAATAAATCAATGCACTTTACTCGGGAAAACGATTCGCTGGACCGACTGAATCGCGTCGGAATAACTGCGCGATGCGTTTAATAGACAGTTCGTTTTCCTTTGCGGCTTGTCAACTCGTTCTATGTTTAAACCGGCAGATGCGACTTTTGCCTTGTTCCTTTTCTGTCAACTATATGACAAAGTCTCAAAAGCCCCTGGCGCTTCACCGCGCCAGGGGGGCAGTCACCTCGGTCTCCCTCTCAGTCCAACCACCAGTCTTTCTCCTTTTTGACGCCCAAGCATGCGTATGTTATCTGGTGCTCCAATCACTAAGAGAAAAACTCCATGATGCCTTTTTCGGGTCTTTCGTTCATGTAATGTTTTCTCTCCAAGACCACTTAAGCGTGACCCACTTAAAGATTAACTGACGTCATAATGTTCTCGGTCAGCCTTTGCACGCGATCAACAACACCGACCATTAACTGGCGCCATAATGTTCTCCTCGTGATTCTGCAGTTTTCAAGTGGATGACGTCAATCTTATCGCGGATGTTAGAATTGTGTTTTCAAGTGGATGACGTCAATCTTATCGCGGATGTTAGAATTGTAGTGAATACGAAGCGACTCCGCTGCAACAGACATGACCAATCCAACAAGGAGTCGACAAATCGGAATAAAACTTTAAGAATTGTTACATCACATAGCCCACATATGTAAAACAGAAAATTATCTACCAAACCCAGGGGAATTCCCCAAAACCATGAAATCGGGGTATTTTGGAAATTTACTCTCTATTTTACCACCACGCTTGAAAAGAAGCTTTAATTTAAAACAGTTGTGGTTAAATGTTCGTATATTTAAGACGTTTATTCTTTTCTCAACTACACATGAAAAAGAAGTTTGGTCTGATAACTGTGGGACCCATGCGTTTATGCTTGCAGAAACAAAGTACATACTCAGTGTATAAAATACAAATTGTGGTTAGCGACACTGTAGCATGAATATATGGCATACGACATGTGTTTTACAAATAGTGTTGGTTAAACACGTGGTTGACACTCTCTAGTTTTTTAACAAATTGTCAATCAGATTAAAATTCGTGTCATTATTAATATTCAAAATACTGCGCTGTACCATTCCGCCCAGCCGAATATGTGATGAGAAATCAAATGAGATCGGGATATCAATTGAGACACAATGAGAAAAAAGCCATAAATAGAACCTATACGTTGAATGCTATCTAAGCCCCAAGATCCATTCTTCTTCTATTCCTGGTAAGTATTACAAAATATTTAGAAATGCAATCAAATAGTGATATCGGTCACAACAACGAAATACGTTTTACATTTCCAGTAATTTAAAATTTCAAGGAATCTGATGACATTTTAAAGAACAAATAAAAAAATACATAGGCCTATAAAAATATAAGTCTAGTTAACCAAAACACATATATAGCACATTTACCTCAAAACTAATGTTGTCATTAGCATTTGAAGCCTGAAAATATATTTAATCAAATTTACACAAATTTAAGTTAAACTGTTTCATTCGAAACTTACCCCTTCTTCTGGCGGAGGATAGCTGCTTTGCTTATAAGTGTCGTCCATCGTATTCTAAGGATGTGGTGCTTTACAGATTAAGTCCAAAAACTTAATTTTAACACGATGCTTTACCAAGTGTAATATGATATATTCATGTTTATCCCCGTGAATGGAAAAACCAGGGATGTTAACCCACGTGAAATCGTCAGATCACCTAGCGCCCACTGTTGGGTTACCGTAGCTATTACAATGTGTTATGTAAGAATCACATGTTTCTTTATTTTAGTAGAACCCATTTATTCACTGGGTTCAGGCAATGTACATTAAATGACTTGCCCAAGGAGATAACCGACTAGCTAATGACCAGTTTGAACCTACAACTTTTCGGTTGGAAGGCGACGCAATAATTAACCATACTATCCGGTTGCCCAAGTAAATCCAAATACCTAATTTTAACACGGTGCTTTACAGATTAAGCCTAAATAACTACTTTTCCACATTGTGTCTTACCAGGTTGATTGGAATATTAGCTCTCATATTTCCATTAAACTTGTAGTTAAATGTGCTCTGAAACAATGTCAAGAACATATTAAAGAAAAGTTAGAAGTATTATTTGCTAATACGAATCGGTAAAACCCATACTAAAGCAATCAATAAAAATCATTCGTGTCACTAAATCAACTTTTTGTTAAATATGTTCTCTTATCAGTTCTTTTTAACAATATTAATTGTACAAAATAGCATCTAGTCATGTGTACGGATAAAACAACAGGCTAAATAGAAATTTGTGTAACCTGTAATCAGTCTGGTGCCCGATGCTACAAAGAGTTGCTTTTTTCCTCTTGTGATACACCCCTTTTAGTGTTCATAAACCAAATAATGCTTTGGGTTTAGGAAATGCCTATTGCAAACATATGTCTACCAGGCTATTCAACAGTTTACAAAATCAAATAGGTAATTCATACCTCGTATAAATTTCCATTTTCAACATCGGATTCTTTAGACATAGTTGTTTTGCTCTTTGTGCTGGGTGAAACACACCAATAGACTAGTAGAGCCACGGCGATCAATACAAACGAACCGGCAACGATAACAAAGACAAATAGCCATGCTGAAATAGATTGTAAATGCAAATATAACCGGGATTTCATCTAGAGGAAAACTTACGATCTTTGCAATGCGTTCCGTCAAATCCCCAAATGCATTGACAGTAACCTGAATCGGCAACGCATTGTCCAAAGGGAGCGTTGCAGTCGCTGTCCGAATTGCAGATATCGACTGAGTAGAATTTGAATGAGGATATAATTATAGCTTAAAGCTGTTTGTTGAAATAAACAGTTGTCCTGATTAGCATGGTTAGTTAGTGTGTCGCCTTTCAATCGAAAGGTTGCAAGTGAGCAACCGGTCACTAGATAGTCGGTTGTGTCATTGGGCAAGGCACTTAACGCACATTGCCTGAACCCAGCGGATTAATGGGTTCTACCAAATTAAAGGAACGTGTGAATCATACACAGCACACTGTTAATAGCTCCGGTAACCCGACAGTGGGCGCGAGGCGATCTGACGATTGCCCGTGTGTCAACCCCCGTGGTTTTTCCATCCACGGGGATAAACATAATTATCCTATCCTATGTTAGTCAAAGTTGATTTACACGTTAAGTTTGTAGATGTTTATTAATGACCTCCTACTAACCAGTACAAAACCTCTTGTTGTCTTTCATCGGTACGTAGTTAGAAATACAGTTGCAAGAAACCACGCCGTCTTCGGCAGCACAGTTTGTGGAAATTGAGTCGCAATAGTCTGTATATCCATCACAGACCGACTGACTGTAGTCTTGAAAATAGATATTTAAATAACACATACAGAGTCTTTACTTTGAGTAATTTTGTCAGTGTAGGAATACTAAAAGACATAAAAAGAGTAAAAACTTAATTTTAGATTGCCGTTTCGTGTTTTTTCTTGTATACATATTTGTTGATGGAAATATAATTTTCTTTTTTTTTGCTATCGATTTATGTAGGTTAAAAGGGTCTAGTTATTTCACACTCGTGGAAATAGTAAATAACTACGTAATTTATATTTTTAGAAATTTATGGTGTAAATTTGGTTAATTCAAGTTCATACTACATTAACTATATTTACAACTTCCTTTGGAATATTAAATAAATAATTTTTCATTTTTATACCCAATATGCGTTGCATTTGGAATCGAGAAAATCAATATTATCGCAAAAAAACTAACTTCCCGATTGCTTTTTTGTTTTTTCTTTGTCAATGTCTTTGTTTCCGATAGTGCATGGATCTGTACAATTATCCTGGAAAATGTATTAAAGCGTAATAATCTTTACAAGCTGCATTTATTAAATACAATAATCAGGTTGTAAAATATAACTAACCAGGGATACTTTCATTGCATCGGATATAACAGTCGTATTCATATTGGATGTAACATCGTATAACAGAACGTAATTTGCTCCTGTATTATCCATCTTAACATCAACAACGTCTTGGTATCCAGGTGTGTCTTTATATGTACCGATCAACTGAAATTTAAAATGTTGTGAAATGCAGTGTCGATAATTGGTACATTTGTTAATCGAATTTTGCGAATAATTATTCTTTTTTTATAATAATAATGAAACTGCAAGGTTGGTATTCCGTACTTACAAAATATCTAACTTCTGCTGGATCTATTCCCCTCGTATTGGAGACAAAAGACAATCGACCCCCGAATTGCAATGCTATAAATAAATAAAACAGGATCAGGTTTTACCTTAACGCCTTTTGTTCATTTACACTATATTTCTAGTTAATAGTTAATTTGTTTCTAGCAAAGATGTCTGAGTTAACTTTCACCTACAGATTACTTATCTATTTTCATTATATTTTACAATTTTTACTTTGTTTTAAAAATATTTAGACTCGTTTTACCGATTGAATATAATTTTCAGTTCGCACGAAAATACATCAATGTCCTAAATCATATTGTAAATAACTTGTACGGTCGTTGGCCGAATGGTTAATGCGACCGGTACATAGACCTGTTCTGTAAAATAGAGAAATTTGTGAAGATCCCGTTAAGGGTTCGAAACTTTGCCCGGTAAAAAACTCACCTGGGACGCATGAGCCTTTAACATCCGAGAACCCAGGTTCACATTGGCATTTGTATGTTGTATTATCAATCTGGTTGCACCAGGTCCCAAAATAATTGCTGCATACGCTTGGTACTTTCGAACATTGCTGAGAATCCTCTACAACAAGAAATTAGAGGATAAAATTTAACAAGAAATTATTTGATGTTAAAGTTCCCACAGGCTCCGCGCTTTACATGATCAGATGTTTGTTTAAATAGCGAAATTCTTTCTGAAACTAATTAGTTGGCAAATATGTAAGGTTTACCTCATTTAAATCGCCCAAGAGGAGGATTTCTTGGTAAATTGTTTTTACTGATGAAACAATAGTACGTAGTAAAAGTGTATTGGGTGAGTGAATCGCCTTTCAGCTGCAAGGTTGCAGTTTCAAAATTGCTCGGTAGTTAGTCGGTTTTATACTTGGGCAAGTCAATAAACGGTCACTGCCTAAGCTCAAAGCAATGATGGGTTCTACCAAATTGTAGAAACGAATCAGTTATCCCCAACCCATTGTAATAGCTTCTGAAACTTAACAGTGGGCGCCAGGTATTTGCGGCATTTTGTTTTCTCCACATTCACAGCGATAAATGTAAATATCCTATGCTATCCTCTACCAAATGGTACTTTGATATGACAAACGTTCCTTCTTTGCAACTTTAATGTACACAAAAGAGTTATTGTTTAATTGGTAATACAAGAAACGTTACTTTTTCCGGCTATATCTATTAATTAACACGCATTCATTTTAAATAAATTCCTTATTACCTTCAATATGTGTTGTTGTTGTGGTAGTCACAGGTGTTGTTGTGGTTGTCGCTGGTGTTGTTGTGGTTGTCGCTGGTGTTGTTGTGGTTGACGCTGGTGTTGGTGTTGTTGTGGTTGTCGCTGGTGTTGTTGTGGTTGTCGCTGGTGTTGTTGTGGTTGTTGCTGGTGTTGTTGTGGATGTCGCTGGTGTTGTTGTGGTTGTTGCTGGTGTTGTTGTGGTTGTCGCTGGTGTTGTTGTGGTTGGCGCTGGCGTTGGTGTTGTTGTGGTTGTCGCTGGTGTTGTTGTGGTTGTCCCTGGTGTTGTTGTGGTTGTCGCTGGTGTTGTTGTGGTTGTCGTTGGTGTTGTAGTGGTTGTCGCTGGTGTTGTTGTTGGTGTTGTTGTGGTTGTCGCTGGTGTTGTTGTGGTTGTTGCTGGTGTTGTTGTGGTTGTCGTTGGTGTTGTTGTGGTTGTCGTTGGTGTTGTTGTGGTTGTCGCTGGTGTTGTTGTGGTTGTCGCTGGTGTTGTTGTGGTTGTCGCTGGTGTTGTTGTGGTTGGCGCTGGTGTTGGTGTTGTTGTGGTTGTCGCTGGTGTTGTTGTGGTTGTCGCTGGTGTTGTTGTGGTTGTCGGTGGTGTTGTTGTGGTTGTCGCTGGTGTTGTTGTGGTTGTCGCTGGTGTTGTTGTGGTTGTCGCTGGTGTTGTTGTGGTTGTCGGTGGTGTTGTTGTGGTTGTCGCTGGTGTTGTTGTGGTTGTCACTGGTGTTGTGGTGGTTGTCGCTGGTGTTGTTGTGGTTGTCGCTGGTGTTGTTGTGGTTGTCGGTGGTGTTGTTGTGGTTGTCGCTGGTGTTGTTGTGGTTGTCACTGGTGTTGTGGTGGTTGTCGCTGGTGTTGTTGTGGTTGTCGCTGGTGTTGTTGTGGTTGTCGCTGGTGTTGTTGTGGTTGTCACTGGTGTTGTGGTGGTTGTCGCTGGTGTTGTTGTGGTTGTTGCTGGTGTTGTTGTGGTTGTCGTTGGTGTTGTTGTCGCTGGTGTTGTTGTGGTTGTCGCTGGTGTTGTTGTAGTTGTCGCTGGTGTTGTTGTGGTTGTTGCTGGTATTGTTGTGGTTGTCGTTGGTGTTGTTGTGGTTGTCGTTGGTGTTGTTGTGGTTGTCGCTGGTGTTGTTGTGGTTGTTGCTGGTGTTGTTGTGGTTGTACCTGGTGTTGTGGTGGTTGTCGCTGGTGTTGTTGTGGTTGTTGCTGGTGTTGTTGTGGTTGTCCCTGGTGTTGTTGTGGTTGTTGCTGGTGTTGTTGTGGTTGTTGCTGGTGTTGTTGTGGTTGTCGCTGGTGTTGTTGTGGTTGTTGTTGGTGTTGTGAGTTGCAGTCATTGTACCATAAGATACCAGCAAGCACAAGATGAAGCAAACAAGACTTCGAGTTTGAATCATTTTCAAATTAAAAAAACTCCGTTTAAATTATCTATTTTTACTTGGTCCTAGATACCTGGCCGGATAATAATATATAAAAAAATACGTTTAGCCTTAGTGTGGATGACATGTTCTCTTTTTCTCTTCGCAAAAACGATAATATAAAAAGGTCCTTTGTCGACAATATAATTTGTGTGGCGGTATTTCGTTACTAAAAATAAAAATAAATGCTCTTTAGGAACAACTATAGAAATAAACAATGATACAAACACTAAAGTTACGGAAGACCGATTCAACTGGTTATAAACCGCTATTAATTTAATATTTAACGGAAAGAGAGCATTAATGGGAGGGAAATAGGGAAGGAGAAGGGAAGCAAAACTTCCTACTGAAACTATGGCTACTAATTCTTACCCTGAGCCAAACACCAATCTTATCCCCATAACTAACCCCAATCCTGGACATTGTTGCTAGTAACGAAGGAAAGTATTATGTAAACAACTGAATAAAACTATGGAAATTAATTCTCACCCTGCTACAAACACTAATCTTAACTACATAACTAATTCTAACTTAAAAAACTAAATCCTAACTCTGGTCCACGCTTTCGGGCCAAACCTTCTCCTAAAGCCGGCTCCCCCTCAGTACTGGTCGCGCTTTACCACACACTTTTCTTCAGGGCTTTATATCGTACGGTCTTAATTAAACTTGGATCGCTAAATATTGTTCTTTTGCTTAGGTCTGGCGGCCGCGTCCGCTATATTTATTACTTTATATCCTTTTTTCTAATGACGTGTTTTAACGACTGTTCGTTTTGCGTTTTTTCCCGTTCCTGTGTCGTAATTATATTCCTTTGCCATTATTAAAAACTGGGGCAAAAAATGAATAAACTAAAACTAAACTAAAACTTATCCCTTACACAAATGTTCACGTTCCCTACCTTTCTTTTCCCCTCATTTCAGTTTTCCCCATTAAATATGATCAGCTTAAGTTGTAGGTTGCAAACCGTGAGGTGTTTACCTGGATCTGCATGGCAAGATAACTTTTTGCGCCTGGTTTTTGATTTTATGCAACACTATTATTGAACTGAACCATCACACGTTCAGTAAGCTCCCGTCTTAGTAGTTTCGCCTTTTTAAATTTACTTTTGCGAGAAAAAATGATGAACTTTTCTACGATTAAGTTTTGTCTGGTGGCCAACTTTAAACGTTAACTATCAGACCTCACCAACGCCTTAAATGTATTGAACCTGGCAGCTTGCACTTGCATTATGCTGCTAATATTTTTAACATTCTTTCACTTTGGGACAGTTATGTTGGGAGAGCTGTAAAACACTTTTAGTTCAAAAATATGATTTGTAAGCTGTTTAACGCGTGTACAAGATAATATCGTGTTTTATTGCCAAATGTTAAATTTATTTTTCGAGTTTTTACTTTTTCACAAATAGTAATCCATTTTCGTATTAACACAGAGTTAACCGAAATGGAGTATTTGTGACCACCATATTTTCCCTTGTTCGTTATATTTATGAACAGAAAGAGAATAAAGTTGTAACGGGCTTATTTGCTATTTCGTTGTCGCAAAACATTTAAATTATATATTATTTAAATGATTTCTCCTAAATACACGATAAAAAAGATTAGATTTAATTCGTCTTTGGTGAAGCGCGGTTAATAAATATAAGTTACACGACATTTTATATTAAAAAAAAACAGGAGAAAAATCTTCAACATATACAGACTGCTACGAAATCGTTTGGGCCAACATAAAATGGAAAGAAGGGAAACTTCCTCACTAGAACTATGGTAATTTTAACCATACCGCATCAAATTTTAACCTTAATTCCATAACTTACGCAGCTTAATCAATCCCTACCCCAACCCTAACTTTAACACGAGCCTTATACACAACCTTAATCTTATAATCTTTATATAAGTACGAATCTCTCTTTCCAGACTTTTGTCTTTGCATCCATTAATCTACCAATAGATTTAGTTAAACATGATATGTTAAAGTGACATTCCCAAAACCTTAAATTTTTAGAACCTGAAACCTTGCACTTACATCATATGATGCTGATACAGTAAATATGCGTTTTCTTTGGTTCAATTTTAAAGACAGAACTGTTAAACATGTTAAGTTTAAGAATCGGCTCGTCCGATAACACAGGTGTTATGTTGTTTCAGCGTCTATAGACGATAATATAAAAACAAAGCTTTTAACTGTAAAAACAAAGCGTTTACTGAAGTTGAGTCTGCGCATACCTTGTTTCCCTTTGTACGTTACGTGTGTTAACTTGAACAAACGAGATTTATTTTGTAACGGACTTGTTTGTAGTTTTTGTTGTATCTGTAACCAATAACTAATCGTTGTATTTTTCATGTTTATCCCCGTTAATGGGAAAACCAAGGGGGTTAACACATTCCTTCAATTTGGTAAAACCCAATATTTCGCTGGGTTTAGGCAATGTCCGTAAAGTGCCTTGCTCAAGGACACAACCGACGAGTTAGCGACCAGTTTCGCACTTGCACTGCAACCTTTCGGCTGGAAGGTGTCGCTGTAAACCACCAGACTAACCGGTTGTGCATCAGATAACATGACTGGTGCGCGGTATGCCATAATCATGCACTTAGCCACTAAATAAACAATAGAACCTCGTTCAGACGCGTAGTAAACCACAGTAATAAGAGTTTTTGAAAGAAGTGTAAAAATTACGTAAACCATTCGACCACATGGTAGTTTTTTTACCGATCGAAGTTTCGAACCTATGATGGGCCGTCACTAGGTCCGTTTTTTAAGAGTCGGTATATGTATCGGTCGTGTTAACCATTTGGCCACACGACCGTACATGGTAGTTCACGATATCTGAACAAACACGATATCCTTATCTGAAGTTCCATCTAGCGGATAGTGCACGATGGCCAGAGTGTCATATTGGTCCGTTCATTCAGTGAAAGTCGCTCCTTCCTTTAAATTTCATCGGTGTACGATAGTAACACTTAACATCCATCGTCAAAAACGTTTGTTAAAAGCACTTGCAAAATTAGAAATAACGAATGGATTCGTTAATATTCGTCGAATATTTTGCTTTGAACCGTTTTAAATTAATTTATTAAACCGTAAGTTGGATACGGAGCTGCAGTTATTACATCTTTTACTTTATGCGCTGGGTATAAGCCGTGCAAGCCAGTTCTGCGATTATATCCGCCGATTAAATAGTTATGCTGCATAAAAGGTAACATCTGAAGTTTATCCCCGACTTTTAACTGAAGCTCGCAAGTCCAAGTTCGCATTTTCGTGAAGTATTCTCGTTGCTGGGTGCCGCTGCATAAAACAGAGCTGGGAGGGTTGTGTTCCATCGTTGCAACTTGGACCTGACCAATCTCACCCCAGTAGTGATAAGGGTCATCTAGACTCACAGTGCTAAAGCTCGGGTCTTTAGGTAAGTTCTGTTGAAGCTCATAGACGAGTCTCCCAACCTATAAACATGGAAATTATAACAACCAGTTGCTGATATGAACTTAGGTTACTTACATTGGATGAAAATGTTACGACGGTGAAATTGCATTCTTTCAACAAAAGTACGTCAAATAAGATACTTTTGAGCGCAGAATCGCTGTGTCTGTCTTGTGAATTGTTTAACAGTTTCCCAAGCATGGTGACAAAGGTGTACTCCGGGTACCTGCAACGTTTTGTCAGAGTATACAGTTACGATATAAAGAAGGTTGCTGCATGTCCGAGTTGTAAATTATTCCCATAGATGGAAAACGTAGGATAGTTATCACGTGGTAATCATCAAATTAAGCTTTGTTTACCGTCGGGTTACCGGAGCGGTTGCTATGTGCTAAAATAACGAATACTTTTCTACTGTTTTAGTTTAATTCGCGTTCGTTCGGCTCTTCTTAAGAACTTAACCTATTGGTCGGAGGTTTTTATTACCAAAACAAACCGCAAAAATTTAGGAAACTTAAAAGAGGAATAGAAGAAATCAGGGAAGAAGGGAAACTGCACACTAATGAAGATTAGTGCATTAGGTCAGTGTTTGGGTTAGTTCTGGGGTTGAGATTAGTGTTTGGGCAATGTTAAAATTAGTTTCCATAGTTTTAGTAAGCAGTTTTCCTTCCCTTTTTAGTGTTTTCGGGTAGATTCGAATTGTTCAAGTCATAAACGCTTTAATGGTTAAAACAATCGTATTTCACGACTTTTGTTGCGTAAATAGTGAAATATACGATTGTCGCGACCCCGTTCACACGATTAGTGTCAGCGATGGGTTTAATGTTAGCGTTCGGATTAACCACGCTCTATATAACCAACTGAGCCAGCAGCCGTACAAAAACTATCATACTTAGTTTTCGCTTCCTTGACAATCTCTGCTTCGTCCGTGGCAAGATACACACGTTTAGTTACTTTATCGTCCGGATTCTTCATTGAATAACGTTCGTACCAATTTTCAACGTGATACATGTACATCTCTAAAGTAAAATACGCCGCCTCCGTTATTTTATCAGTTCTTCTCACATGGAGACTGAAAATGCATAAAATAAATTAGAAATCTGAATAATCTAACATTTTTTGTAGTACATACCCGACTATTGGATGGGAAAATTTGATCTCTAGCTTAACGGCCTCGAGTTCGTTTAAAATATGCTGTTGGGGACGAAGAAAATAACTGATAATGTGGCCGGTCCACCAAGCTGTTGGATCCGCATGGACGCGTTCTATCCTTGGGATGAGTTGATCAGGGACAGTCCCTGGACTGAAAAGCGAATGACTTGTGTATGGACCGGTGATAGGGAAGGTGACAACTTCATTTTTCTCGGACGTCGCATTTACGTGAAAATCAGCTGTAAAATATGGTGTTGTTTTTAAATTATTGTTATCGCTTATACGCGCTTATGATAGGATATTAAGTTTATTCGTGAATGAAAAAACAGGGGGCGTTATCACACGGACAATAGTCAGATCACCTCGCGCCCACCGTCAAGTTACCGGAGCTATTACAATATGTTTTGTGAGAATAAGATTTCCTTTATCTCTGTAGAACTCATTATTTAAATGGTTTAGGCAATGTTTGTTAAGTGCCTTGCCCAAGGATACAATCGACTAGCTAGAGACCAGTTTCCAACCGGAAACCCTTTTACTAAAAGTCAATGCACTAATCCACTAAGGTAATTACTCGAAACTGACGCTTAATGTTGTAAATTTAACTTACGTCGCCATTCCACCGATGTCCCAAAATCCGTCGTATCCACGCAAGTCTCGCTCGGGTACTTAAAAGTGGAGTTGATGCCAGGATAAGACTGCAGTTGGTTCAAATCGTATTGCATTGCCCTGGTTTCACCAGCGGCGACGAACATACACAACCCGTAGTCGTGCATCAAGCACCCAAACCCACACGTCACGTGATCAACGGGGCAGTGCAATTTATTCGCCTTTTTACAATCACTTGGATTCTAAAGGAAAATGTTTGTCTAAATATAAATGGCGTAACAAGTTTGCCAACTATTAAACGAAGTAACACGTTTACTCACTATTAAAAAATATAACACGTTTTTTTTCTGGAATTCATGTTTATCTCTTTAGAAATGGATCGGTCGTATAGTCGAATGGTAAACGCGACCGATACATGGACCAATTTATATAAAAAATATCTTAGTGAATAGACTATCATGACTTCGAAACTTTGCCCGGTAAACAAAAATCTTTTTCACTTCTCATTGCATGTCGTTACACTTTGTTTATTGAAAGTGAAACGAATTAAACTAAATCTTTTTTGCAAAAAATGTACAGTACTGCTAAAATAATGCAAGTGGACTATTAAATCAATTGGGTCTATTGGGTTTTGCTTATTTATTGGCTTAATTTATTGGGTCTTGTCAATATATTGGCAAATTTATTGGGTCTTTTTGGGTCTTGTTTAATGGACTATTAAATAAAAGTAAACAATAAAAACGGAATTATACATTATATGTTATATTGAGTAGGTGTATATTGAACTACCTGTGATTTGTGAATCATAGCTTGGGCAATCTCGTTCAATTCTTGTATTTCTTTTCCATCTTCCTCTGCCGTCAAATCATGAAGCATTTCTAAATCACCGAGCAGCGAACTGAGCAAAAGTGTTTCAAATGTAAAGAGAGGTTTTAACGAATTTATGACAACAGAATGTCAAACCACGTGTTACCCACCATAATATGTCACGTAACACGCATTTAGCGGTTTTCTGTATGTTTTTCAAATTAGAATCGTTAAGGTCCATTGGTTTCCTTATCACACTTGATAAATCACTTTGATTGTGTTTTTTTAACTGCCATTTATGAAAATTCTAGATCGATTTTAGTCGATTTTGTATTAACAATACACTACTGTTAGGCGCCGAAAACACAAAAGGCACTTACTTATAATTATATATAGCCAAGTTGTAAAAAATATTGTACTTACTTTTCTAGCGGCCTTGATATTCGTTCGAAGTGTTTGAGAATAGCCTCTGTGTCATTTGGTTGTCTCAATAATCTTTCCGCTTGGTCTCGAAACAATTCTTTTAGTTGGAATGTTTTTTGCAAGGCTTGTCGAATTAAGAGCTTACTTTTACTATCAAAATTGCATGGCTCTTTTGGCAAATTTTGTTCTTTTAAATTTAATGTTGAGGTTAACGGTTGAGTTTCGTCTGTTGGTTGATTTGTTATTGAAGTGGAAATAATTTTATTTGGCGTGGAAGTCCCTTGCTTAGGATCTTTTAATTCCTCGTATATTTGATTTCGGTGTAAATGCAAAATGACCTTTCCCTTGTCGTACCTGAATATTAATGACTTTTGACAAAATAAACATAATATCATTGACAAAATAAACATAATAGTTGTATGCTTGGGCAAGGCACTTAGCAGATATTACCTAAACCCAGTGGATTGATATGGTCTACTTAATTTTATCACAGTAATCTTTTCTCCTGATAGGTAACGCGGTCGTAAACAGAGACAACGACATACCAAACACCATTCAACTTACCGAATTAGCTTTCGGTCGTAAAGAATAAGTGCAACCAGTAGTATTGCAACAAGCAGTAGGAATATTTGCTTTACATTTTCTGTCATTGTATCTCAAATTTTTTATGGGCAACTTATTTAAGCCTGCGTACAAATTTACCAAATGAGTTATTATAGGCCTAAGCTGTTTTAAGATAAACTTTCTTTATATAAGAATGTATAAACTTCATGTTGTATAATTTGGCTGCGATGCAGTAAGGTTGGGTCAAAATTACTGCTTTTTTAATGCTAAGTAAGGTATTTCTACTTTAATTTTAGTCGCATTAACCAAGCAACTCCACATTGGTTTAAAACAATAAAAAAATAGTGCGGTTTATTTAAATTAAAGCAAAGTAGACTATATGCTTAAAAACTTACAACAACATTTAAACTCGAGCATACAATTTGATAATGAGCTATAACACTATTGGCAGTCATTGTATTAGCTGACCTGGACTTTGGATAATGTAGGCCTGCAGTTAAAACTGAACTTTAAACTACTTTGTCTAAACTGTCGAGGAAATCTGCAAGATGTCAATTATATTGTCAGTTCTATTTCTTTATACGCCATTCATTGAACCAAAGGTTTAAAAAATAATAAGAAGTTATACTGTGTTATGCCTTCACACAAATTTTAAATATAGTGAGGGAAAGGTCTAAATATTCTACTAAATATATTAAGAACATTACCTAATATTTTTCTTGGTTAGCATTCACAAACAAGGACATATAACTCATCGGCCGTTTGTCTAAGTGATAACTCGTTAGACAGCCGTGGCATTTGATCAAATATTTAATTTTAATACATCCATAGGAGGAGAAGGTAAGGAGGCAAGAAGAAAAACTGCTCACTAAAACTATGATAACTAATTCTAATCCTGCCTTAAACACTAATCTAAACCCCAGAACTAACCCTAACACCAACCCCAACTTTAAAAATAATTGTTATGCCCTAATTTTTATTTTATTGTGTAGTTTCCTGCCTTCCCTCGTATACACTTTCCCTTTTAGTTTTACCCTTTCCATTAAGAAACTGGTATTGGATATTCTGATTTGCCTTCTTAATACCGTCATCGCACAAGTCAAGAAACGGTGACAACATATACAAGGTAATAGTACCTTTCTATTGCAGGCCATCCAACTAAAACGCAGTTGGGTCAATTTCGATCGATATGATTTGAACTGTCAAGACTGTAATCTTAGAAAATAATAAACAAACAACGTTTCACGCATAATATAATTAATATTGTCCAAACCATTCACTATTAACACCATAACCTACTTTTAAACACCAAACCTATACCTTGGTATATTCACTAGAATTCGGACGTATGTAGTTAGGATATTCTAATTTATCCTTATCAATGAAAAGGATCAATGAGAAGGAACGTGTGTATCATATACGACACACTTGAATAGCTCCGGTAACTCAATGGTGGGCGCGAGCTGACCTGACGATTGCCCGTGTGTTAACCTCCTTGGTTTTCTATTGCACTGTGCTAAATTGACTAGTATTATCTTTGCTTTTTTACAATTTTAATATGTGGATGGAACTAAACGCAATAAAGAACGCCAACAAACAAATGGTACCTTTCCTTACACACAGTCACTACTTAAACTGGTACAGAAAGTAAACTATTTGCACATAAATAGCGTAAATGCACCGACTTATTTAACTCATACTAAGCCTTAACAGACTTATTAGCGCAACCAGTTAACTTTCTGAAATCTTAAAATCTTTATAAAAATCTCAGTCAAACATGATTGCTACAAGCTTCGGTTGTCCAAACCGAGTGTGCAAACCATTGCTTGCCTGACAAGTGATGCGATAAGTCAATAAGATAGCCCACGCGCCATCAAGCATACAGACTCACTGTACAGTGTTGTGTGTGGGGGTCAGTACAATAGCGGATACAGTATCGAACTCACCCGGAGTAATTATGATGCCACTGAATAAACTTATCTGATCAGGTCACCAAACCGAACTTTTTGTTAAGCAAGAAAACTGATCTGACTTTTAAATTGATCAAATGGATTATATAGTTAGCCATATGATGATGAGACTAAGGGGAAAACGTACACTTTGGCATGGAGGTGTTTATCCTGATGTGAACAGTGTACTGATAAAATACAACTTTGGTATTGGAGCAATAATGAAGGAAAATTCGATCGCAGGATAGGATAGCCAATATACAAGTTTATTTTGTGAATGGGAAAGCGAAATACGTCGTGCTCCGTGGGGTAATTTAAACAATTGTATTGTCTATATTGTTCGACGGCCTTCGTTAAGTGCCTTGGCTAAGAACCTGATTTTACAAGCGGCATGATTTGATCCCAAAACATTTCGGCTAAAAGCACGTCTCTCAAACCTACTTAGCTGTTTGGTCGGACTTTCTAACGTGGGAGACCATTACGTAAAACACGACCCATGCTTTTAAGTACATCACTGGTGAATATGTTTTTCGTATCTTACTGTATCTAGTTTCAATATCGCACTTTCGTTTGTTTAACTAAAATACCAAACAGCCGAGACAGTTTATTTGGTTGGGCGGCGATTACGGACTGGTGACTTTTATTGACTGTCACGGTTCATATATTTTAATGACGTTTTTAAGGAACAAGTAAATACATTTAAAAATTCTTTTGTGGATTATTTCGATTGCGCAAATAATCTTACAGTTGACATTACGTAACCAAATGACTTCCGTTAAATTTGTAGTTTATATAAACTCACGTATCCCCTTTTAAACATTTTTACTCTGTAATTTCATAATTGGAAATATAATGCAAAATCGTTAGACAGTAAATTTGACTGATAAGTAATACCTATGCACAAAAACGATATTAGAATTATTGTTTGTAGGGTATTTTTTTTTCGATTCTATAGGATATAGGTCATAGGATATTCATGTTAATCCCTATGTTAAAGTAAATGAAAAAACGCAAGGGGCGATAACACATAGGTAATAGGTAACCTCTGGTCCACTGTCGTATTACC
This sequence comes from Ciona savignyi, assembly GCA_000149265.1. Lineage (NCBI taxonomy): Eukaryota > Metazoa > Chordata > Ascidiacea > Phlebobranchia > Cionidae > Ciona > Ciona savignyi. The sequence continues at coordinate 28,182 of CH003146.1, forward strand.
GGAACTTTTGTTATAAGTTGTGTAATTTATACGATACTTAAAACTAATTGGTCGGGTATACCAGTTTTGTATTGCTACTATAAGAGTTTTATTTGCAAACAAACATCAGAAAATTAAATAAACTAAACCATGCGTTTGGTAGGATAGTTACAGTTTTATTGCTTTGGAGTCTACTATCAGCGTTAGTTCTACCATTACGCTCCTGAATGATCTGAGACATATTGAATTACTAAGTAATTTTCAAAGACTTTATTTTCGGTTGGCGCCAATAGAAACATTTGTTGAATAAACCTCTCAACCGAAGAATAAAACGGCAGCTTGAGCTTTCTCACAATAAACACGTAGTACACCAAAACTCCAAGACCCATTAGAATAATAGCGTAAAGGTAGAGAAAGTGTGGGTGTGATATTAAAGGGCACACAATAAAAACAACCGATATAGCACATACCGTCAACGGTATAAATGTCGGAACCTGGAAATAAAACAAATTGTTATGTATGTGTGTAATATATATATATATATAAACATTAAGTGACATTTGGGTCTTCGGGTGTTTGACACGCGAGCATTTTAGATGGCGTATAACCAATTAATGGACCTCTATGCGCGGCCGAAAATGACATTTGGCCCTCTCCTAGTCATGGTTTTAAACGGGTGTTTTGCTGAGTAACAATGGTGGTGATTCCCCAATGTTTGTTTGGTTGAAAGCAGCATGTGCTAGGCTGCGCGTCGGTATTCTCGTTTAGCTTGTTAAGTTTTGTAATGGTGGAACAGTACTTCGTGAAATAAAGGTGTTGATTGTGCATATACTGGCGGTTTTATTGGAAAAAAAGTAATAGTTGTAGAATCGAAAATCAGGCACTGAACAGTTGGTTCTGTCCTTAAGCTAATTAGTGGCGCGGGCATCACATTAACACAGTTGGTTAATGGGTTTTACTACAACAGTAAATATGTCTTAGCCACTTACAATAATTTCTTTATAAGCATTATAACCGTCCTTTTGAGGTAATAGAAACCTCAAATGTACAGTCGTCGGATCGATTCACACCAGATTTGTATGACTAATTATAATAGTGCGTGTGTTTATATAAATATATTGTAATTATGTTAAATATGAATATATATAGCGCGGTTCGTTGGTTGGTTTATATATATATATATATTACATATACAACTTAATTACAATATTTCTGTAATCCGAGGCAATATAAGATTTATTCCATCCTATCCTATGTGGGTTACACCTTGTTTTTTACCTTAAAAGGCCGCGGCAGATCAGGTTGTCGTCTTCGAAGAACTAAAACAGCAGCAGCGTTCATAAAGTAGTGCAACCAGCCGGTGAACCCCAGCGCGTTTACCAGGGGATCAAGATTCTCCATGAAAATTAGAATTGTGGAAAATGCACAAATTGCCACGATAGCTGCCGCTGGAGTGTAGTTTTTGATATGGACCATTTCAAAAATCTGTAATACAGTACGGTCGTGTGGCCAAATGGTTAACGCGACCGATTACAATACAAAAACGGTCCGAGTAACGATCTCATCATGGGTTCGAAACTAAATTAAAAAAATTCAAACATTTTGTCAATATTACTGATATGGTAAGGATTTTGAAAATTAAAGCATGGGATGATTAAATTTTCAAATGATAAATACAATGTTACCTTGATATTAGCTGACAATATTATGGTTTACATAGAAGAACACTCCACAATAGTGATATGATAATTAAAAGATCTATGTTAACCATGCTATTAGCAGCGTATATCAAGTCTGTTTTTTTTCTTTCTTAGTTAAATCCTAATGGATGATCTCCAGGTTTAAAAGTTAGATGGTTAGTTTTTCCTTTACGCATAAAATTTTATCGTTTTTAAAAGGAGTTAAAATAGACGTACAAGCCACTTGCATATATTTTACAATAGCAAATCCGCCCGGCTGGTCTAGCGGTTAAGTGCGTCGCATTTCAATCGAAAGGTTGCAGGTGCGAAACTGGTCGCTAGCTAGTCGGTTGTGTCCTTGGAAAGGACACTTTACGGACAATAAACCCAGCGAATTAATGGGTTCTACCAAATTGAAGGAACGTGTCTATCATACACAACACACTGCAATAGCTGCGGTAACCCGACGATGGGCGCGAGGTGATCTGACGATTAGGCCCGGTGCTAGGAACCGCGGGGCCCAATTAGAAATGTGATGGCAGGGGCCCTACTCTTCATAGCAAAATTTATGGGTGTTTATATATCATAAAATACATAACAGTACATACAAACTACAAAAATAGACATTTAATACTTGCTATAAAACAAATTAAAGGTAATGAATGTGGCTGCTTATTTACGATATATTGTTTTACTTCCAAATATATATATATATATATATATAACAGGCAGACACAAAAATATAAATTTGATTTAGTTACGATGCATAACAAATTGATATTATGAGAAAGAATATTATTTCACTTTTTATTTTACGTTTCAGTAGTATTTTAAACCTCGTAATACAGAAAGACCCCCGCTAGCGCGGGGCCCCTTCAAGGTGCGGGGCCCAATTTGATCTAATCGGTCAAATCGGCCTAAAACCGGCCCTGCTGACGATTGCCCGTATGATAACCCCCTTGGTTTTTCCATTTACGGAGATAAACATGAATATCCTATCCTATATCCTAATACAGGTCTTCTAACCCTTGGCATCAAGCCTTGCCTTCCAGCAACAAATACGCAGCGCGAGAAAGCAAGGATGCTTGTGTTGTACGCATTGGAGGTAGATACTGCGACCAGCACCGGTAGAATCCATGTCACCTTTCCGAACATCTTGTATGAAAACGTGGCCGCAACCGCATCCGACGAAAGAATTTCAGCAGGCGATAATACTGTGGAAAATAGATGTGAGTCCGGGAGTTTACCATGTCGGTTTAGAAAGAAAGCTATCGGGAAGAAAGCTATATTGGGAAATTTATATTTATCCCCGTGAATACAAAAACGCAAGGGGAATTATCACACTGGCAACCGTAAGATTACATCACGCCCGGATTAGATAAAACCCATCATCCCACTGGCTTCGGGCAATTTATATTACGTGCCTGGCCCAAGAACACAACCTACTAGTTAGCGACCAGTTTCTTACCTACTTTACCACGCTAAACGGTCGGAAGTTTCTCGACGACATATTGTGAGTTCATGAACGGGCAGATGCTTCATTCAATATACTCACATCTTTACAACCACTTATACCGTTGTATTTTGGCGTTTGAGCGAATATAGCTTGGGAAGTTGGTGCGTCACATTTTAGCTGTAGGTTTACGTTTTTAAAACTGGTCGCTTGCGAGTGAATCTACTTAACGGGTGTTGTCTGTACCCACTGGATTTAATGGGTTAATTTATTATTAAAAGAATGCTATAGAATGCTGTATTCACTAAGTAATCTAAACGATTGACCATGTGATACCCCGCCCGTGGTCGATCGATATGAAACTGAATAACTGCACTTTAGCAAGACCTGCATCAGATTTGTTATTAGGAATTAAAATCACAGTAATAAACTGAATATATTCGTCGATAATGTCTAACGTCAATAGTACTCGCCTGCAAAGTACCCAATGTTCACCAGTAAGTAGAAAAATGTTACCAATATTACTGCTACTATGGTAGCTAGTGGTAAGATTTTCTGCGGGTTTCTAACTTCTTCCACTAGGTGCGCTAAACCAGACCAACCGGCATACGGCCACGTGATCTAAAATGCATTGTAGGGTCGTGTGGCCGAATGGTTAACGCCACCGATACACATACTTAATTATATACAAAAACGCTCATACTCACGAACCTAGCGTGCATTCGAAACTTGGCTGCGTCAAAAAAATGCATTGTACAGACGTGTGGGCGACTGGTTAACGCCACCGAATACATATACCGATTTATATACAAATACGTTCTTAATGACGAACCCATTATGGATTCGAAACTTAGCTCGGTTAAAAAAATAAAAATATCATAAAGTTATCGTTCATCTTGCAATATTTAGAACGGTCTTGCGGCCATGTGGTTAACGGATCCGATATCAATACTATTCAAAAACGTTACAGGCCCGAACTTTGATCGGTTACAAAAATAAATAAATATCGCAGTATTCATAGGAAGGATGCGGTGTTGTAAATTCCGACAATACGTTAAAAATGCGTTTTAGTATAGCATATAAGATCTTCATTCATATATTTAATGATAAAAGGTTTTATATTTAACCCAATGAGGAGATGATTTTCTAGATTTTTCAGCGCAACCACCTTTTCTTCTGTAACCATAAAAAAAATTTTCGGGGTGTTTTTCCTTATATTAAATGATTTTAGTATTTTGTTCTTTTATTGTTGCCCAAATTAAACATTTGGTAAGTTTGGTTAGGGACGTAACTAAGTGTTTGTTCAATGTCATATTACCTATTATAGTCCATATTACTTTATTGCCATATTACCTTTAAATTCCACATTACCGTAATGCCACATCACCTTATAGTCCATATTATACGTTAATATCATATTACCTTATAAAAACCCAACACAAATTTCGTCCAAGAGATGTTTGTGATCGGACCAGGGTCGAACAGATGTTCAAAGTTATAAATGCCAACAGGATCGGCGCATATTAATCGGTAGATCCCACCACATATGATTGCAAGTAGAGCCAAGTATTTAGCTCCCGCAAATACCATTTGAAACTGAAATATGAGGAAATTTAAAAAATTATCGATATTTAAATAGGTAATCGGCATACGATAACCTACAGGCGAAGTGTTCATATGCTTTTAAGATAGAATAAACGTGTCTAGTATAGTGGTAGACTTTTCTAACCTTTAGTGTAGTTGTCACGCTTTTGGAATTTATGTACACCACACCAAACATAAGACATAGCCCCACAAGCTTCGTGGAGATAGCGGGAGGTTCATAGCCGATAACCGCTTCGGTTGCGTATCGTCCAAACGCAAGCAGAGATACAGTATCAAACAACGGGGTAACAAGCATAGTCCATAAGTACACGAACCCAACCACCGGGTGATACGCAATACTGAAGAACGGCATGTTACCTCCAGATTGACGTATGGACAATGCAAGCTCAACATAACATAGGCCGGAAAACATAGCAATTGCCCCACCGGCAATCCAAACGATAAGACTGATCCCAATGCTCTTATTAGCGGCATCTGTAAAGGAAGTGGAAAATAATATTTATGTTTATCCCTGTGAATGGCAAAAATGGCGGAAAGACGTTATCAGACGATCGTTAGGTTACTTTGTGCCAAGCCTCGGGTTACCAGAGCCAATACTTTGTATTATATGCGCCTTATAGTCGATCAGTTCGTTACTGCCTTACAAGGACACAACCGGTCAGCAATTCATCCATCACCTATCGTCTGAAAACGGCAGCTTGATAAAGGTGAAACTATTATACCAATGCTTATACCAAGTACGGACGACAAAAGAGAACTTTGTATAAAAAAATAAACTATTATAGCCATGCGTAAGCTATGCTGGGGTATGTCACAGTGTAAATTTTCTGATTGTTTTCTACTTTGAATATTACGAGTTTCCTGCGTGTGGCTGTTCAGGTTTTAGACCCAGTTTTTTTCTGTAAAACTGGGTATAAGGTCGTAAATAGCCACCACTCCTACACGTATATTGGTGAAAGATTAAGCTAACAGCTGTATTTCGTACTGCTATGCAATTTATCGCCTGTCGTATATGTGATTTTAATATATGTGTAGAATCTTGAGCATATGTTTTTCTTGTGTCGATGCTACGTTTAGACAATTAAGTAAATTCAGACAATTACTTTACTAGTTTGTAAGGCAAAGTCGACTCTAACAGTACATCGTACTTTAATAAAGGTGAACTCTACGCTTCGTAATAAGTTGTCGTTGCTGGAAGCAATTTTACCTTCGCAACGATGGAGGAACGGTTGTGGCCGAACGGTTAAAGGGATTGATTTATAGATAGTTCTGTTTGTCAGACAGAAAAGCTTAGTGGATCAGTACCTCGCTTTTCAGGCGAAGGGTTGCAGGATTAAAACTGGTCGCTTTTTAGTTGGTTGTGTCCTTGGGCCAGGCACTATAACGAACTTTGCGTAAACCAAGTGCAATGATGGATTCTATCAAATTTAAAGTTGAAATCATACACAATGCTCTGCAATATCTTCGGTATAAAAATCGTTCTACTAAGCAAACTTAGCCCGATAAAAAACTGCGGGATAAAAGAAATACATAACGTCACCCTCATAACAAAAGTCATTGTTCCAATTTTTTGAGCTTTTTTACCTAACTCGCTTCTAATGTTAACCCGCACACATGTTAAACTGCCATTGAAATAATTCCAAGCAAAGTTTTTGCATATACGCATAATAATAAACACTTACCCAGTACTCCCACGGGGGATACGAATATACCAGACCCGATCATAAGTCCAGATATAATTGATACTCCTCTCCAAAAGCCAATTTTCTTTTCCAGCTGCAACGGCCGATCATCTGAAATCTTCATTTTTTTCCGCCAGACTAAATTTGCCAATTGAACAGATTCCTGATTTAAACAGCGGCTGTTTTGGAAAATAGGAAGTCACAAAAGGAAATAACAGGCAAATACAACGCATACCAAAATTATAGCAGTCTGTTTTGATAAGATACTTAGGATGAAAATATATTTCAAATAAGACGAAATTTAATTCTTTTTCGCAATTTATGGTCGTTAGGAAATTGCATTGTAGAACGGTCTCATATAACCGGAGATGTTTGCCACCAGATACTTAATATAATCCGGATATACTAGTATCATTCCAGTCTAATAATTTAATCTATAAAAAACAATAATACAGTGCAAGCTGCTATTGTTGGTTTTGGAACCATTGCTCTTCCTTTGTGCATTGCTAAGTATAGACTGCCCCAAAATTGCTTAGTAGAGTGCCAAACCGTTTTTGCATCAAAACCAGCCGCTAACTTAGTTCGTTGGGATCTTGGTCAATGCACTAAGCGGAGGTCGCTTGCAATAAAAGAAACAACCGATTGAACCGATACATATATCCTTTTTTACACAAAAACGATCTTAGGGACGAACCCAATATGGGTTTGAAGTTTTCCCCGGTAAAAAACAATATCATGCTACTGCATTCAAAATAGTTAAAGCTTGAAAATCCTTACGTAGAGAGTGTATATGATTCTTAGCATGGTAAATTAAAGTTTAGTTCTGTATTTTAAGCATATGGCCGTCGAAACTTTGTTTGTAACTTTCCGACTTTTCGTGAAAAGTCATTTTTTACACCGGAATCTCCGCTCAGAAAAATAATTAACTACTCTGAAGCCTATTATACGACACTTGAATAAACGAATATAGGGAATGTACCCATTATGACACCACAAAACAATCTCTGAAATGTAATGTCAGGTTTGTATCAATCCCCTCTATCAGTGAATCGTGTAAATGACTTAAAATCAGAAAATATTTTTCTTGTGAAATTTTCTTGTAGCGATCACCACTTACGTTTAGTAAAGTTCTTCTGTCTGAGTCTTAATCAATTCAACACAGCAATATTGTTTATCAGTTGTTATAAGTATTATTGTTCTTATTCAAATAGAATACTGGTTAGTATTTAATATTAGCTAAGTTAATTAATCAACTATGCTTGCACGATTATTATAAACTCATTACAACTTAACCTTCTGACACTTAACATACACATTGAACCGAATATAAATGAACTCACATCCATATGATGTTACTTGCTCAATTTGAATACCCTATGGTATCTTTAGAGCGGAAATCGTTCACTTTACTACTTATCGGAAACTATAAATCCGAACATAAAACCTACAATAGCTGAAACTTTTGAAACTGGTTACAATCAAATAAACGAAAAACCAAGAATTTTAATCGAGAAACAGTTTTGGAAGTATTCGGTGTTTAAATAAATGTTATCATGAACATTTATCAAAAATGGTGCATTATTTCTTCGATATACCTATTCTGATAAACACAGAAAAACAAAACAAATTGGCGACCAAGACAGTTTGATTATAGAGTAATATATCACCATAACTGAGCCTGCCATAATTGCTTTGTGGGTTATGGACGTATATCACTCAAAAGGTTAAAGGTTCAAAAATTGTCACTTGCCAGACGGTTGGGTCCTTGGTCTTTGCGAATATCGCCCAAACCCAGTAGATTAATGGCTTGTCCCAAAATGGAACGAAATATAACAAACTTCAAAAGTTCCGGAATTCGACCGGTTAGTCTAGTAATTTAGTGCGACGCCCTTCAACCGAAGAGCTGCCGTTTCGAAACTCGTCGCTAGATAGTCGGTTGTTAGGCACTTAACTGACATTGCCTGAACCCACTGAATTAATGGGTTGTGCTAAAATGGAACAAATATTTTAATCATATACAATAAACTGCATAAGTTCCGAAATTCAATTGTGGTCGCGAGGTAACAGACGGTTGACAGGATGATACAAATACCTGGTCAGTTCCACTCTGTTTCTAATATAGTGGCTATACCTGCCAGATTGCCGATGGTAAGTGTAAACTTCAGTTCGTAATTAAAATAAAGATGTGTTAAGTTTTAGTATAATAATACGATTTTTATAGACGACTGATCTACTGAGAAGGCTGCGACTTTTAAAAGTTTAAGATCGTTCCGACATTTTTAATTTAAAATATTTTTTGTATCTTTGGTTAAGCTTGGTTAACATTTCACACATTTCAATAAAATCCTGTCAGGCATCCTGTCAGGCACTGTTCTAAATTTAACTTCAATAAAGTTTAAAACAATTATTACTGGACTTAGCGCTGTAAAACAAACAAAACTAATTAATTTAGTGCCTTACAAAATACAAAGTAAAGGCAAATGCAACGTAACGAACTAAATTTTACCAGCTATAATCAAACAATTAACGTATAACACGCGCGGCAGACTGATTAAGCGATGCTCATGATAGAAAAAACGTCTAAAATAACTTAAAATACTATTTCAAGCACCATTTTCGTTAAAATCAAAACGATGGTTTTGGGAATTTAGGGAATTCCCCTGAAGCAAAACCGCCAAATTTTAACTAATGCATGACATTATCATAATCGCAACGTATGTCGATGTATGTTGTCCACATAATAAAGAAAGCAGTCTTCATCACACGTGCTTAGCATCTTTCGATTGATTTTTGTCCTTTAAATTAGATTTTTTCGCCGGGCAAAAAGCCCCTCATGGGCTCGTGCCCAATACCATTTTATCGTAAAAATGGTATATTTTTCTTAGCGTTTTTCAATTTTAAAGTTTTATTTTTTTAAATTTATATCATTAGTTGGTTTATTATTTCAGCTTTATTCTTGTAAGGTGAATTTCGCGCTTCCACATGTGTGCACAAGAAGAATGTTAGATATCGCGTAACGTGTAGTGGAGGTGACAAGTAGCTCACTGTAAAGTACAAGTATATATAGGAGACATTTTGAGCAGGATTGATTGCTTTATAAGTTAAAAAAATATCCCCTCTCGCAAAACCGTTGTCTCTTAACCAGTCGCCAACCGAGAAATCCCCTTTTACAAAACAGTTAAACAATACTCGTGAGTAATTTACTCCTTTTAAATTTGCTCAAAGACTATTGTCACGGTTGGCATTTGGGCGTATCGTGTTAACTGCTATACAAATCTTTGTTTAATTTAGTATGAAATGAAAAAAGTTTTTCGTTTAACATTATTCCATGAATTTAGAATGGCTTATAGCCTCATTAGGCTATTTACCGTTGCCTTAAACTTAAGTACAACAGTATCGAAAATGCCTCAAAACCCAAAAATTGCAAAAATATAACACATTGTAAACATATTTGTCCTTTTGGTGTACCTATTTCTGTCCTTATAGTGTTGCCGCTTGTCGGTGACCCATGTAGTCTCGTAGGATAACCTATTTGATGACGTCACCACCTAGCGAAGTGCTATACACACAAGTCAAGCCATAACTTAAATAATAGGGTAAATAAGTAATACCAGATTCGAATAAGGAAAATACATATACACAGATACTGCGATTTATGGATCCATGCGCCTTGAATGTACATTATACTGCATGTAAAGATACACAGTATTTTTGCCGGGACAAATTGAAATGCTTTAATTTCAATTAATGTGTTATTTTTATATGGTCTAATGCCGTGACATACTTCGCACAAACAACTATAAAAAGCTATTTCATTGTAAGTATATATAGAAGATATTTTAATAAGCATGAAAAAGGCGATTGATCTCTTAAAAAGTTAGAAAGGAAATCCCCCTGACAAAACCGTTGTCTCTTAACCAAGTGCCAACCGAGAAATCCCCTTGAACAAAACTGGTAAACAATACTCGACAATAATTTGCAACGGCCGATCATCTGAAATCTTCATTTTTCCGCCAGTCTAAATTTGCCAATTAAACAGATTCCTGATTTAAACACCCGGCTGTTTTTGAAAATAGGAATTTACAAAAAGGAAATAAAAGGCTAATACAACGCATACCAAATTATAGCAGTCTGTTTTAATAAGATACTAAGGATGAAAATATATTTCAAAAAAAAGAAATTATTGTTCGCAATTAATGGTCATTAGGAAATTGCGTTGTAGAACGGTCTCATATAACCGGAGATGTTGCTATCAGATACTTACTATAATCCGGATATATACTAGTCCAGTGTAATAATTAAAGCTAAAAAAACAATTTAACAGTGCAAGCTGCTATTGTTGGTTGTGGAACCATTACTCTTTCCTCGGTACATTGCTAAGTATAGACTGAGGCCAAAATTGCCAAGTAGAGTGCCGGTTTTGCGCGAACCGTTTTTGGATCAAAACCAGCCGCTGCATAAGTTCGTTGGGGTCTTGGTCAGGGCACTAAGCGAAGTTCGAGAGTAATTTGCTTCTTTTATGTTTAGTAAAATACTCTTACCTGGCTTGTAACTTGTTAGTGTTGTATTATCTTACATAAACGAAGTTTAATTACAATCTCCCTTTCCAGACGTGTATTTATTTTAATTCATTACTTCTTTTAATTTTATACTTTGATTTAAACAATATCTGTTTTGTGATATTCTATGCTAAAACAATAACTAGGTATTTTTCAACAAGGTTTTTTGTGTAAACTGTTCGTTTTTTATTCGTTTCCTTGGCGAAGTACGTACGATAAACAATGACGTAAGAACTTAACAAATGGCTAAACGCAGACATCAATGTCTAGTCATACCACGAATCATACAGTGATGGTCATTAGTGGTGTCTACTTGCCATTAACAAACAGATAAACTCAGTTTTATTTTCGTGTGACGTGTGACAACTTTACTCAAAAAGATAACTGCCTGTGTTTTTGAACGCATGGCACGAAAAATCATTTAAATTGTGAACAAGGAAATTACAGCCGTAATACATGATGTTAACCCAATAGTCTACGTAAACTTTTCTAATGAATCGCTTGCTAAACAAAAAGCACATCGCTTGTTCGGCAAGATTATTCATTTCTACAGATGATTATACTATGGCAGTCGTACAGTCTGTGTACAATATGAAGTTGATAGCGTGTATCAAGGGTGTAGTTTTGCCGATTAGAATATAAACAGATCAGTAAAACTACAGTCAAAACAAATGCTATTAGCCTTGCAATTTACACAGAGGTTTCATACAGTAATTATAATTGAAGACGTAATATTTGTGTAAATTATAATGTTTATATTAAAATGACGTACTATTTGTGTAAATTATTAGGTATCTATCATGTATGTAGATTCTAGTTTCTCTAATAAAATTGTAATGTTTTATTTTTAAATTTTGTTTATTTCGTGTTATCACTTATGAACCGGTGTATATTTCACGCAGTGTCTTATGTGTGAACCGGCAAACGCGCTTTATTTAGTTGCATTTTTTCTCTGTAATACCTGCGCTTCAGTGCTTTTCACAGCATATTTAAGCGAAGGGTAGCTGGCTCTGTATCTTTATTAGTACGAAGTCTTCAGTTGAGATCAGCTGCGGCCGGTCTGCTGTGAACCATGGAAAACGACAACAAATACCAGGTAGGGAATTTGTTGGCTGGCTGAATAAACAGTTTTGTTCAAGGTTTAATACAAAGGTGTTACGAACTGATATAATTATCACATGCGCTAATGCAATGTTAAAGGAAACGGATATTACGTGCATATTACGCATTTTTGAACTAAATGTTTTACTATAATGTGCAACGAAGTGTTGTTTATAATTAACAACTGTATAAAGCACAAAGGTTGCCTCATTATAACCTCATTTCCGTGTTTATTTGGTGGTAATTTAGCTGTTTATGCAATGGCCTATTATGTGGCCGATTTAACTACCGGTTCCATACATTATAATGTTCATATTTGACATCTTACATTATAATGTTCATATTTGACATCTTACATTATAATGTTCATATTTGACAACTTAAGGTTACATCTAACAGGTTGGATTGACGATGTGGCGGCTAAGAGGATTTCTTCCGCGCATCTTCATCTACTTTGTTTTTACTTTTCTAACTTCATCCGGAATCCACGTTTGGCCGCAATGGGTGGTGGTGGTTGTTAAGGTCAGTGTGAAAATGTGTATTTTACTAATCACTCCGGTTAATACACCTTGTATCGTTTTATGAGGTAGAAGAGTTATATGACGTATAGAAGAGCCAGTATCAAAAACAGTTGAGATAGTTTGTTGTGTCGGTTCGCAAGATATTTAGAGGATGTTGACTGAGCTCGGTGGTTTATCACAGCATTACTGCAACAAATTCTGATCTACGCTTATTCTCTTTTGATTTGTACTATTAGATTGTCATGTTGTTAATTTATAATAACACTTATAAGGTTAAACAAGCCACTCTTGCAAATAAAAAAAAACAATGTAAAATGTCAATTAACCCGAAATTACTGTGGTTTTAATGTCGAAATGTCCAGTTCTACTTTAATATTGGCTCCATGGAAATCACGTTATATAGAAAAGTCACGATAAAACTTGTTCTTTTAATACTTAGTAACTAACTGTTTAGAAAAGTCTCAATCATGTATTATACACCGCAAAAGCTTCGGTCACCAGACGACGGACACGAGGTGATCTGACGATTGCCCGTGTGATAACGTTCCTTGAGTTTTAACATTTATGTTGGTGAAACATAAGTATTGTACTGTGGTGTGGCCTAATAATTAACGCGACCGATACATGTAACGAATTATATATAAAAACGGTATTAGTGACAAGCCCCTTATGGTTTCGAAAACCACCCTTAAAAACACAAACATGAAACCAGTCACTGTCCAGGTGTTGCCAATAGCTTCGCTCCTTAAGTTCGTGGTTCGACATCACGGTAGCATATCATCTGTAATACGGTGCCCGTTTTCAAGATGTGTTTTCCTTGGTCTGTGCTTCTCGCTGTTGGGGGATTCCCTACTCGTGTATCAGTTCGATGACGAGCTTTTCTTCATAAGTGGTAAATATATTATTTGTATTTCGTATCTTAGCGGAAAAACACGCGGCACTTTTGCAGACTTGTTTTGTTATTATTTCCTTTCGGAAAGGGAACATGTTGATTTTATCTAAAAGTGCTTGACAGGAATGCCTTGTCGCCGGGTAATTTTCTATGTATCGTTGTCGTGTATTCGTTTGGCAGATATTGTAACGCGACTGCAAAACTGAGTTTTGATAAATTTGTTGTGACGCTTGTATCATTATAAACTCAACTATCGATGCCAAAAACTCGCGAGGAATGTCACAAAAGCTCCGCAAGACTGTTTTCCACAGTTATATCAGGTGACAACTCACGTGAAAATGACGTGGTGCGACGGCCATGGATGCCACATGGTAGAATGCGGTTGAACATTTAAACTTCATAAACTATCATTGTCAGGTATTACGTGCTTTGCTCTTGGACATATATTTTACATCTGTGCGTTTGGTTGGCATCCATTACATCTATACAGCTTGCCGAAGTTCCTGCTGTACGGTGCTTCGCTTTACTGGTAAGACTCCCCTGTTTGAATATGATATTTCTATTGTTTTGCTCGTTTTTTTACCGGGCTATGAATGGACAGGTTACGATAAGCGATTTCATTATCCATCGGGAAAGATTTTTAGCGCGAACCCGATCGAATAGCTGGTTTGGGTATAAAGTGCGTCGCCTGTTATCCGAAGGTTGCAGTTTCGAAACTGGTGATAGCTAGTCGTTCGTGTACTTTGACAAGGCTCTTAACAGACATTTTCCAAATCCATCAAACATCATAATCCTACAACGCTCTACTAAGGATAAACATCCCCTTTTTAAAGAAGCGTTTTGCCCTTTCTTCCGTTTTTTTTACATTGATTTGTTTTATATGCTGTTTTAGTACTAGGGCTGAAATGAACTTAAACGTCTCAACATATTTATTCGAAGGTTTTTATGGTGCGGAAATCTTGCCAGTGAATCTGCACCGATTAAGTTATGTGTGGCTGGATACGCGTTTCTGATTTGCTGCATGAACTGGAGAGCGTTTTCCAGGCTCTCTTATGACGATGTTGTGGCAGGTGACGTAACAGTTCTCATTGTTATTTGTAGTTTTCAGATTTGTTTTTAATGTCCGCGATTATACAATTATCACATTCAATGAATCACTAATGACTAAAGCAACCTTACAAATGAATAACTCGACGAGTATAGCCTTGTTTACCGGTCGGTGGCGCATTTGTAGCTTGTAATACCGACATGTTAGGATAGGATAGAATAGAATATTCATCTTTATCCCCGTGAATGGAAAAACCAAGGGGGTTCACACACGGACAATCGTCAGATCACCTCGCGCCCACCGTCGGGTTACCAGAGCTATTGCAGTGTGTTGTATATGATAGACACGCTCCTTAAATTGGGTAGCACCCATCCATCCGCTGCATTCAGGCCAGGTCCGTAAAGTGCCTTGCCCAAAGACACAGCCGACTAGCTAGTGACTAGTTTCGCACCTGAAACTTTTCGGAAAAGGCGACGCACTTAACCGCCAGACTAACCGGACGGAATTGCTTTCAATACATCCGGACGGAATTGCTTGAATCCATCCCGATTGCTTGGTGGCTTAATGCGTCTCGACCAGAAGCTAAATTGTTTGGTTTAAAACTGATCTCAGGCTATCGCGATGGCAAGGCACTTAACAAACATTTTCTAAAACCAAGGAACATCCCAATCGTACACAACCTAATTTCACAGCTCAGGTAATCTGTCGATTGCTCCTCTAAAAACGCTATACCTTACGCAATCGCGAGGTCATTCGGGTGATATGATGCTTGGTTCTTTTCCCAAATAGTGGACAAAAAGAATCTATACTCGTGAAAATACATTTTTAGTAACAAACACAGTTTTTTTTATAAAAATACATTTTTTTTGTAAAAAATACATTTTTTTATGTGGGGTTATATATCCTGTCGCTTTAGCAGCAGTATTTCCACGATTTATAAATAATTGTGTTTGCAGGACGTTGGG
Source organism: Ciona savignyi (assembly GCA_000149265.1). Classification (NCBI taxonomy): domain Eukaryota; kingdom Metazoa; phylum Chordata; class Ascidiacea; order Phlebobranchia; family Cionidae; genus Ciona; species Ciona savignyi. The sequence continues at coordinate 43,666 of CH003146.1, forward strand.
GCAAGGTCATGGGATGTTTCGGAGCGTTCAATTTCCTGATCTCAGACAGCGCACTGGCAATCAACAAGTATAGGATGTCGCTGCCTTATGAAAACTTGATAATTATGGCAAGCTACTACATAGCGCAGCTTGGTATAACATTGTCGATTGCGGACGAGCAAGACGCGTACAGCACAGATGATAAACGGAAATAACTTGGGGAACTCCCCCCAACCGATACTCTGGTTGTGATTTGTTAAAAAAAATTGTGTTTGTACGCACGCTAAGTTGGTTGCTTTTGATTTTCTGGCAAAATACACGGGGCGACAGTAAAGAAAGAGGGAAACTGCTTACAAAAACTCTGGAAAATATTCTAACCTTTCCATAAACACTAATCTCTACCACAAAACTAAAAACCATAACTCTAACCCAAGCCTTAACACTAAATCTAACGCCTTATTCTTCAATTACTGTGTAGTTTCCCTCCTTTTTATCCAATGGACATCAGAACTGTCCTTTGCATATCATCGACCATAAACTAAAGATCTAGTCAAATTGAATCGTTATTTTTATGCCAAAACATTTAAGATAAAACAGCTGAAATGATTTAATAATAAGCCAACAATTAGAGATTGGCCTTATTATATTTCTTTAAATCAATGATTCTGTGATTTATAGTGGTAACCTATGAAAGATATTTTTGAAATCTATTAACAAAGTATTTGTCGTCGATGTTATAGCACATGCATGGATTGGCTACTTATTGAACTTACAGAGCTATTTTAACCGATATTCCACAAAGTAAAAATCACTAGAAGCCGCAAAAACTAATAATATTTTCACACAAAAAAATACAACATGATGAAAGATAAAAATGCGAGTGTTCTTCTGTTTGTTTCACTTATGCATGAGTATTGAAGTTATGAAGCGCTCGCTACAACAGCGATAAAATTAATATGAGCCGCATCAGAAACATAAAAGGGCCGCAGGTTGCCGACCGCTGCTATAGCATAACCATGTATATCCCACCACATAGCTCACTAATTATTCGGAAACATTCTTTACAAGTGTCAGTCAGCGCAACTTAATAGCTCAATATCCATGATGAAACTCACTTAGCGAAAGCCATGTTTGTGTAATGGTTGAGTCGTCAATAACAAATTTGTTTCCAAATCTAGTAAAAGGACAATCGTAGTACCTAGTTCTAGTCAATCTAGTATATCATCATAGAGTACTAATATACTATATATTAGTACTTTATGGTATTATAAATGTTTAATCTGTGGCGTCATTAAGCGTACTTAACGCTTAAGCAGTACTTACTACTTATATTTCCCGCTATTTCCGTAGTTAGTATGGAATAGTGATTATGTACTCGATAACTTTACCATTGCGACTAATCTTTCAGTTCTAGAAATATTGGCGTCCTATACTAACTTCTTTTTCTTGACAATGTTTTTTTTTCTAAATTTGGATACCATTGTTTTCAAGCTATCATTATGCTTATCAATAAAATCGCTATTTGCGAAACTGGTCGCTAGCTAGTCGGTTGTGTCCTTGGGCAAGGCACTTTACGGACATTGCCTAACCCAGCGTATTAATGGGTTCTACCAAATTGAAGGAACGTGTCTATCATATACAACACACTGCAATAGCTCCGGTAACCCGACGATGGGCGCGAGGTGATCTGACGATTGCCCGTGTGTTAACCCCTGGGGTTTTCCCATTCACGGGGATAAACATGAATATCCTATCCTATCCTATATTCCATCTCCGTGTATGCCCAGACCCATCACCGCGTGCGGCCAGGTGTTTGTTTGTTGTTGTATATTGAGTGGAACTTTAAACGGGTATGATATCTATACGATACAAGAAAACGGATGACAATTCACATAACTGCAACCAAATGACATAACTGTACTTTGCAGGAATGTCATAAAACTCTGCGTTAAAAGTTCTTGTTGTGTTTTGTAAAGATCTAGTTATGCTTTGTGCTCATATGTTTAGATGCCTTGGTAAGTGTTGCACTTAAAATTGTTTAGTGCAATTTCATTTTTGGGGTTTTTCTTTTTCCACTGCGGCCCACACTTTCCAGGCCACCCCTTCTCCTAAAGATGACTCCCTCATTGCACGGGTCGCTTTACCGCACACTTTTCTTCGAGGCTTAGTGTAATAACTGTTTTATAAACAATTATTATTTTTTAATTAATTTTTTTATTATGGTTTAGCGGCCACGTCTAATTTTTACGAATTTTAATAATTTATTGCTTTTTTAGACGTTTTCTAACGACTGTCGTTTTCCAATTTTTTTCAATAGTCCTGATTTATGTTTTCATCGTGGAAACAAAAAATAAACTAAACTAAAATAATCACACGACCATACAAGATTTATATTTTATACCTGTGAATGAACAAATCCAAGTTTCGATATTATGTGTGGAGCTCGCTATAGTTTTTGATTATTTATAGTCGTCGTCAGCGGTTGGGTTGGGACACTACCTGACGCTTCTAGCGAGCCGCGCTGTGATCGAGGTTATCCTTCGAACCACTGGACGCTTTAAACCACATAACGCTGCCTTCGTCTAATTCTCCGTAGTTTCAGAATCTAAGTCAAAGTCTCAGCATAAAGTTTATTCTCCATCTTAGATACACACGTCATACAGTCATAGTTTCAGTATTCTAGTTAGTTTCGTTTTTGTTATATATTTTCTTATCAACCACAATCGGTTATATAGGAAACTCTTACGTGGCTAGAAAAGTGCTCTGGGGCAATACAAAGCCATCAGACAGAACGTTTTAATTGTTCTGTGAAAATTACTCTTAACTGTTTACATGCGGAGAATAACATGTCAAAAAACGATAATACACGCGGGAAGCAGCCAATAAAACAATAAAAACACGTATAAGCTGACGTTGTCTTTTCCGTCGTCGAACAGGCGTTACATATTATAATATACATAAAAGTATAAACTTGCGGATGCAACATATGCACTGGCAATTCACAGATTACCTCGCACACACCATCACAAAACCGAATCTATGACAGTGTGCTGTTTATGATTGACACCTTTTTGCTCTTTCGGCTCAACCTATTTAAATGGGACTGGTTGGTTGTGCCCTTGGGCAATTTACTTAGCGAACACTGCCTGAACCCAGCTGATTAATGGGTTCTACTAAATTAAATGAACGTCTCAACCATACTGAAATAGCTCCGGTAACCCGACGATGGGTGCGAGGTAATTCGACGATTGCCCGTGTGATAACACCCATTGTGCCTACCATTTTCTGGGATAAACATGACTATTCTATTCTTAATTAGTTCAGGAAACAACCGACAAGCCATTAGCTGGTTTAATTTATTTTTCGTTCTTACGTTACAGTACAGAGGATTAGCGCGGATAATGAATTAAAAAGATGGCAGAAAAAACGGCCAACTACGTAGTTATAACATGTTAGTACTTATAGTAAATACACACAGTATAAAAAGCAGACGTGTCAGTCAAAGCTCAGTAGGTCCGTAATATTTCGGTGCAATGCCAACGCTTAAACCAACTGACGTACGACCAAATCAGACACACATTTGCGCGCTGGAGCATATGCTCATGACCCGCTATAAAGACACAAACAGCAGAAGACTGGTGAAGCAATGTATTGGCGTATTTTCCTATCTAACCCACTCAGCTGTGGTCGGCCAACAACAGGTTCCGATGATCCGCTTCCTTTTGTTAACACGTTTTCGGTCCAAAGGCACACATATGATGATCGCAACATTATGGCCATGGTAACATAACACGATAATTACCAGTTAATACAGATCATTCAAATGGTCGTGTCGCAAACAGTAGATTTATTGTTGTGCTTATTATTAAATCATAATATCTCTTAGCACGTCATGATAGGAAAAATGATTGACAAAATGACTTAAAATCCATGCACAGCTAAAAAATACAGGAAATTAGTTAAACCAATACAAGAGTACACAACAGTCAATGTGCATGTTACGAATAGTCGTTTCAAAATAAAAGGATAATTCTGGGAAAAAACTGATTATATTACTTTTTTTTACAATTAACCCTTGGGTTTGTTGTTTTGTCTTTTTGGGTCCTAATAAATGGACACTCATTTATACAAAGTTCTGATTACATTAAAGTATTTACATTTCTAAAAAAACTCACATTTCCAATCCCACATTACTCACTCTTAATTTTATAATTAGAAAGGCAGGAGTGCTTCACAACAGCCCATTTGCTTTACTCCAATGTACAGCAAACCAAGCAGAAGACCAATGTGTCCAAAGTATCCGTAATTACCATTCATTCTCTTCTTTGGGTCACCTGTGTAGTAGCCCCAAGCGTAGCTCAATCGGGATGTAACATAAATGGCCCCACAAACTGCCGCGTATCTGGGGTAAGCCATACCCACAACGATAATGACGCTGAAGAAAACAGCTAATTGTTCGACGGTGTTCTGGTGTACTCGTTGGATGCAGTTAAAGAGGTCACTCTTGTCGCTATACAAAGCAGGGAGTTCAACATTGTAGAGCTTTCTTGCTTTGCCAACTTCCATCCCCATGTAGATGTCCACCACAATTAAGTAAAAAATGCATAATATCACATATCCAAAATCGTTGGGTAGAAATTCAATCGGCGCCATTTAGAAATGTTCTCAAAGCTGCCTCTGCAAAACCACACAAGCATTTGTAATTAATAAAATATCAGTTTAGAATTATGGTTCACACTATAATTGTAAAAAATCTAGGGGTAATGTAGAATTTGACATTGCATTCAATGTGATAGAAAGCAATGTACAAGAATAGAGTTCAAAAGCCTGAGTAAGATTTTCAGAAAAACTTTTTAATTTTTTGGCTGGTATACACACACATTGGTTAAAACTATTTCTAATATTTTGAATGATTAACTAACAGCAAATTGGTTAACCATTACCCAATGCACAGCACTACTTCCAATTTAAATCTACAACATTACATAAATGACATAAACTGAAAAGAATCAAATCTTGACATATTCTTGAATGGTAAAGTGTCTCGTGATATTAACATTTTGACAATAAAAATTTTTATTTTTAAAACTGAAATACAAGAGCAATGTATATTATAATTACACTTCGAATATATAACATTGTTAGATATTACACACACAAAACATGCAAGCTAATTTTAAAAAATACCAGTTTGATTAAAAGCAATCAGTTTAAAGATATTGATTCAACTGTATATATGCAAAGGGTATGAATTTCACTTAAAAATGGCACCATGAAACTGCTAAAATTGCTCATGATTTAAACTACGACACCAGTATATCAATGGTTGTACAACAGGTACTGTTAAAAATAGGGATTTGAATTATTCGAATATACTATCAAGTTAGTTCATAATACATACAGAAATACTGGGGAATAAAACAAAACTGTTACAGCTGAAGTTATGTTTTGAAGTGTTTTTAGCGTTCAACCCTTACATATATGCACAACTTTGGTAATATTTTTATAGAATGCATTGATACTTAAAGTTTTTCTTTCAATAATATCAGTAGTAGATGTGGAGTTATCCAATTAAAATGGCAGATAAGCATCACAGCAACCAAGCTGCTTGACACCAAGGTACAACAACCCCAATAGAAGGCCAAGAATTCCAGCGATGCCGTATTCACCATTCAGCCTCTTCTTTGGGTCCCCGGTGTAGTAACCCCATGCGTAGTTGAACCTAGATGTGACAAAGATAGCCCCACAAATTGCTGCGTATCTGGGGTAAGCAGCCCCTACCAAGAGCAAGCTAACAAAGAAGATGGGCAACTGCTCCAATAGATTCTGGTGGGCTCGCTGAATGCAGTTGAAGATATTCTCTTTGTCGCTGTACATCGCTGGGTAGAACACTTTATACTTCTTGCGCGCTTTACCCACGTTCACCATCAAGTACATGTTCACAGCCACCATGTAAAAGACACACAGCAAAACGTACCCAAAATCATTGGGAAGGAATTCCATCGGGGCAACCATGGTTTAGTTTGATGAGTAACTGTTACAAAACTTTTTTGTACCTGTAAAAATGTAAGCAAAAAATTAAATATATGAAATAAGCCAGTATGCACTGCAACTAACTATAACGCCTTTTGTTTAATTCCATCTTAAAAATACTTTAAATATAAAATGCCCGGAACACCGATTTTTCGTGATAATGCCCACCTTTATATAGTTAGTAGAGAATCATGTGATAACATGACACACTACTACTGCGGTACCACGTCATGTTATGACACGAAATGTTGTGGCAATCCCTGCAAAAACTGCATCGTCATTCTGATTTTTGAAGTTTGAAAATATTCATAGAAACCAAACTTCCTTATTTTAACAGGGTGGACGTTCGCACAGTCCGGTTGCCGAATGGTTACCGTAATAGCTCCACTGATTTATATACCTAATTCTGTATAAAACATAAAACGGTCCTAATGTGTAGTGATTTTATATGTATTTTAAGAGTTGCCTTTTAGTATATTTTAGTTTGGCTTATTCATTGCCCTTGTATAACGGCAGCTTATTCGTTGCCCTTGTATTACGGGAAATTACGGCACAGGAACAGAAAAACACGGCAAAACGAACAATCGTGAATACATAGTTTTACCGTTTGTTCCTGCTCCATTTTTTTACAAAACCGTGCTTAGCCGAAGGTTTGCGTAATCAAAACCAACCACTTGGTCAATAGTTCCAAAACGTCAGCACCTATTGGTTTTGCATTTATCAAGAAGCATATGGTCGCTCAACGAACTGAATACCTTACGGGACGTTACCTCACGTGACTTCATTTCACAGAACGATCAAAGTTTGCATTGGAAAGTGTATTTAAATAACCACAAGTTAATCTCATTTGATAATCAACTTCGATTCGTACCTAAGTGGGTTTTATAAAGAAAGCAAGTCTTTACAAAGAAGGCGGAAAATATTCACATTAACTTGGCAACAAAAACACAAGATTTTTACAACTTGCTCTAGTTTGACTAGAAGAATCCATTTTTTTAAAGGACGAAAGCAAAATTTACATAATTTGCAATAATCCGTAGGAATTGCTTAGAAGATTTAAAAGAAGAAGCGATTTCGTAGTATATCGCACGGAACAAAGTAATTTGCACCACGCTATATTTGCAGGGATTCAGTCATTTCTTCCACTGAGTGGCTCAAGAGAGCACTGTTGCTTGTGCAGCTGCTGATACTGCCTCCAGCGGATTGGGACTGGGGTGGATCCTGGGGAATAGTTGGTTTGTGTGAAATCGAAATTTTGATATTTGTTTCGAAGTAACTTTTAATTTCGACATAACTGTCAATTTGGAAAGCCCATTAAATATCACTGGGTTGGAGAAATTTAAAGAGTATATTTGTTGCAAATATATGGCTAAGCTGGATATGAAAATATCTTTTCTTCCTGTTTAGAAGAGTAGAGAATGTCTATTTCAGAATCAAGATTCGAATACTCTTTATATTTCTCCAACCCAGTGGTATCTAATGGGTCGTCCAAATTGAAAGTAATGTCTGAGCCACACAATGTAATAGCTCCAGCAACTCGACTGTGGGTATCATGTGTATTACTGTGCACCTGAGCAAGCCACTTTACATTTCTCCAAAACAGCGGGTATTTTAATGAATC